>VYZS01069879.1:37362-48847 GCA_013400695.1 Neodrepanis coruscans | reverse complement strand
GGTGAGAACCTAAAATGTAGCTGCTCATTCCTTGCCCAGCCACTTGTGTGGTTGTACAAACACAACAGCCCTGATTTTTACTGCCTGCTCTGAGACAGAGCTTGCTGAGTTTCCTGCAGTCACCACATGGTACAGCTGTACAGGGCAGAAAGAATCAGGGGAATTCTTCTTTATTCTCTAATCCTAAAAAGTTCTTTACCTAAAGTGGATGAGGTCTGTCAACTCTTATCAGTACACTCAGCATCCCTTTCCTGAAAACCTCTATCCACTTTTCTGGGAGAGACTATAAAAAAGACACACATAAACTGAATGGAACTGACTTTATCAGACAAAAAATAATATGGGTGGTGAACAGAGCAACAACAGTAGAGTACCTTATGGGCATTTCTTCAACCTGAAAGCACTCTAAGAGGCATTATAAATTCATAGATTCATGGATTTTAAAGGCCAGAGAGAGCAATTCTGATTATCCAATCTGATTTCCTCCCATAAAATTTTGTCCCATCACTCCTACATCAAGACTCCAGACTGCAGCTGGGCTAAAGTATATCTTATAAAAAGCCATTCAGATCTTGATTTAAAGGTTCGAAGCCAAGCCAAACCCATCAGGTCCCCTCCATAAGCAGTTCTAATGGCTGGTTATCCTCATACAGAAAGATTGAATTTGTCCAGCTTTAATTCCTATCTCCCGATCTCCTCCTGTGTGAGAACCTTAGATTAATGAGCCCCATGTTATCTATTTGATGTCTTTCTTCCTAGAGAGGTACTTACACACCATGGTCGAGTCCCCTTACATGTCTCGAACAAAAGTTTGGATGGCATGAATTTTAATGTCTCATTTGCAGACTTTAAACAGTTGTGGCTTTTCTCTTCACCCTCTCCATTTTTGCAAAATAGTTTTAAGTACATTTTCATTACCTGCTTCACAGAGCAGTCAGCTCAGGCAACTCTTAACAGAAAACACATAATCACCATCTCAAGAGGAGAAACAATGGCCAACAGAGGTTGCTCAAAACCTAATTGAATGGATTATTGCAATTCTAACAAAGAATGAAAACAGAAATGGATTTGTGGCATCTCAAAAAAGATATGCCACTCAAGGTTTTCTCATGACAAACTCCACTACAGCAGGAGTTGTGATTAAAGCACAGAGACACATCAAGTCAGCCCTAACCTGGCCAGTATGGATGGTAATGGCACACACAAACCCACAAGCAGGTTGCAAAGCTTCAGACTGAGCCCTCAGTTTGGAGCAGAAGTGGTGCTACCACTCATCACTCCCATTGCTAAATTAAAACTATTAGTGCTGGAGCAGCCAAAATGATGTTAATGCAGGTATTTCTATGTGTTACAGCATGGTTAGACATCCATTTGCAAGCCAAGTCCCTCAATCACAGCCGGGAGGTTCAAGCTCTCACAGTGCCATAATCCCTTGTTTCCAGGGGATGTCTGTCACCAACACAAGGGTCGGCAACCCTCTGTACTCGTGGAAAAACTGGTGCTTGAATTTTCCTGGCAGTTGGGGCACACACAACTCCTCTGAAGAAGAGATGGCTATGTTTTAGAAGTTTTGCTTCCCATCCTTCTTCTAACAAGGATCCCTTGCTGCAAGGACTGGGGCTCTACCCCTGGGACACACTGGGGAATAACTACACAAATAAGGAGGCCCTAAGATCTTCTCCCTACACCAAGGCCAGGCCTTTCGGCCACCCAAACCCTACAGACACAGAACAGAACAGGCACAGAAGCTGTCCAGGTGATTCTGAAGCAATTTCAAGGTCTATTGTAAAATCAGCACTGATAATTTTAGATCCCTGTCTGACATGAGTGTATTTTAGAACTGGGGTACCACGACATTAACTACCAGCCAGAAATGTTAGTTTATGTGTGTCTGCAAGATAAACTCTTCCAGCCTAATCCAACAAAACTGATGAGGCAGAGGTTGTCTCCAAAGGAAGGAAGCACTCTGCATTTCCAGGGTCTGGAGAGAAAGGAGCAGGAGTAGCATCCCTGCTCAATCTACAGAGTGAAGAATAACAGAAGAGTTTTGGTGTTGGTGTTTTTATAAGGGAGATGGATGTTCTGTGAGCTCATACGACAGGCTCTGAACAGAGTAGTGCTGCAACATATTAGAAAGTAAGTCTGGCTTGTTCCACCTTTCTGAGCTCTAACTCCCCATTGTGACAGATGACACAATTAAAAATAGAAAAGGATGTGGTCTCAGCAAGGATTGGGATATATCTGTGCCTGTTTAATGGAACATATGGCGGAATATTTTTACATCTTATAGAGGACTGTGTATTGGACATGTGCTGCTGCTCATGAGATGCAGCAGCAGCAAAACTGCATTAGTATTTGCTCTGTGACAAGAGGAGCTGCCATACACTGTGTACACACACGAGCCATCAGCAGGACAGCACACAATTGACTGGGAAACCTTTCATTATACGCACCATTGGAGTTAATTCGGAAGACGTTGGCTGAAGTCTCCTGAAAAAGTTCCTGTAGTTCACTAGGATCAATCTGGGTGGCTGTGAACACAAAAAGAAAAAATAGATTAATACTTGAGACCACTGATCACTTGGAGAGGGGGATGGTCCTTTGAAGGGGGTGGTAGTTTCCTCCCTGCTGCAGAAATTTAGCCCAGACAGGGTGGTTTGACGTAGCCTTTTACAGTGTCTGACTGTGCAACTTGCACTGCACAAATCCAGCACCATCAGAACAGTAAAGATGCTGCAACACAGTGGAGACAGACCATGAAGATTAAGATAGCTTTTGTAGGAATTACTAGCAATTGGAATATAGATTATTTCTGCTCATTTATTGAATGGGAGCACCAGAACCACGACTGAATGAGAAACCCCAACCACAGCAGCATCGTTAACCATCGCTTTCCTGGGCAGCAGGGCACAAGAGCAGGTCCTGGGGAGGAAGGGGAGGAAGCCCTGAGTAGAGAGCAACTGCTCCATGGGCTCACAGCTCCTGGGACAAGAGGCAGATGGGAGCCCAGAGGGGTCCTCCACATATTCATCTTCCAGTCCCTGAGAGAGGCTCGTCTCCTTCCTATTCCTTCCTGAGAGCCCAAGTGCAAGGGGCAATGAGTCAGAGCCAGGAATTGCTATTGCTGCTGCCCAGACCTTTGTTCCCAAGGCCTTCCTTTGGTCAAGGTGCCCAAATCTGCCCTACAAGGAGAACACTGAGGTAAAGGCTTCAATGGTTGTGAGTCTCAGGTTTGGTGGTGGATGGTTTTTTGTTTATTGTTTTGTTTGCTATTTTGTTTGTTTTGTTTCATTTTGCAACTTTAAACACCCTGAAACTATCCCAAGCTTCTCCAAGGCTTCATCACCTCCAGAGAAGGACTGATGGGCTATACTACAGATCATCTACTTCCAACCCCCCTTCCACTACACCAAGTTATATCACCTTCCAACACCTCCCACCATCCCAGGTTGCTCCAAGTCCCATCCAGCCTGGCCTTGGACACTTCCAGAGATGGGGCATCCACAATTTCTCTGGGCAACCTATGCCAGGGCCTCACCACCCTTATAGCAAATAATTTCTTCCTAATATCTAATACAAATCTACCCTCCTTCAGCCTAAGGCCATTAATTATGGACATATTAATTAAGGCCATATTACAGAGAAAAGATACATCACTTAAATAAGCTTTAAACTGTTAGCTTTACAGATGGCTTAGCCCTGCTGCCCAGCTGTGTCAGCTTCTGCAGGTTTCCCAGGAGCTCCTCTTGCTGAAACTTTGGTCAAGTCCAAAAGCTCCCCAGGGCTTGTCCATCCAACAAAGCCAAACCTGATCAAGCTGCTCCTCTGAGACAAACCATTACAGAGACTCAAACAGGAGCTACAAGTCATATCCTCAGTCCATCAGACTGGAACTGGGACATACTCTGCATCCCTTAAACAGATTTCCTTAAGATGTTAAAACACCACACACCCAACCTGTGACTGGAAGACCAGAAAATCAGTGATGGAGTGAGGCAAAAAACAGGAAAAATGGAAAAAAAAGGAGAAGCCCACTTCATGCACTGCTCAGGTTGGTCCTGAGGATACATTTCCTGGTTCTGAAGGACAAGCCCCACATTCAAAGAGTAGATTTTCCACTGCTTCTCACACTCACATGAGATGGTGCAGCCCTGTTACAGCTGTAAATAAAGTCATGGCTCTGTCTGTCAGGTTGACACAAATGCAGGGTATTAAATGGTGCTAATCTAAATGCACAGGGGCTCATTGCTAGAGATTTTCCCACTCTTCTCTTCCTGCAGATGAGGCTGTATAACACCAGAAATTAGCTTGGGCTCACCTGTCCCCCAGGAATTTCACTTGTTCCTGACAAGATCCAGCTCTCATTAACACACTGGCAAAAGAGCAGCACAAGATAAAACTTTTACATCTTCACAGACTGTGATGACCCCCCATTTTAGGAGGGTTTGTTGTTTTTTTTTTTTCAGTGTGCTAACACATTCCAGAGAGGACTGGTCAGCACACTGTGTGTTAGAACATGTTTTGGGTGGGGCATGGTTTAGTTTGGGTTTTGGGGGGGGGGAAGATATTTTTACCTCTTTATTTCCATTCTTTCCTTAAAAACACTGAATGTGCCTCAACAGTTTTATCCTGGCCCAGTGATGCTGGGTCCATGTGCACTTAGGCAATGAACAAAGACTCAGATGAGTCCTGATGAAGCCAAAACAATGGCTGGAAACTCCTCCAAGTCTCCAATTATAAGGTCTCAGTTTGGAACAATATTAAACCCCCCAAAATAATGTACACCTGCAGACTTCAATGTGTTTCCATTTGGGGACACTCCTGGCACATTCACAGCATCCAGTAGTTACCTCTGGGGAGACATTCAAAATGGCAATAGGAAAGATGAAATATTCCAAATGTTGCAAAAGGCAGGAGAAGCACCAATTTCATTCCAAGGAATGCAAGCCTGCATTTTGGAGTCCCTCTGACACCCTGAGAAAGGAACACTGAGCAATACTGTGAGCCCAGAGTTGTTCCCTGAAGCTAAAAAGGACAGAGAAATTCAGCTGCTAATTTGGGATTATGAGATTTATTTCTGTTTATTGGTGGGAGACCAATTTTCTCACCCTATACCACATTTCCTGAATGGAAAAGAGGCAAAATGCAACAGGACAATGTGTGAGGATCTGACTCTGAAGACACTGAATTACTTAATATTTTACATCTCCATATATTCTTTTCAGTCAAATGCAAGAGGACTGTGAGATGATGAACTTCCCCTTGAGGGCCTGAAATCCTCATCCATAAATATCTATCAGAGAGTATAAGATCACCCTCACAATTAAAAAAAAAAAAAATAAAAATGAAGACCAAGTCAGATAGTCAGAATTTCCAAACAATTATTTTGAAAATGCAATTCTCAGAGAATATTTTGTCTGAGGAAACTGCATTCAATGTGGCTTGCAGTTTCCTGCCCCTGGACTTGTATTTCATGCCACAGAATGCTCCCAGTTCTAGTTTTATTTTGGTTTCATTTCAGAAAAGAAAACAAAATAGTAACAAAGAGGTTGTTTTAACTACTCCAATTTCAAGCTTCAACACATCAGGCTGAGATGTTGTAACTATTCATGGAGGATTCAGCAGTTCAAGCAGACAAGCAAAACAATTTAAAAGCAGCAGAAGAAAGCAAAGCAAAAATGCTTCTGTACTACCAAAGTAAGGAAGGCAAATTAAGATTGAGAAGGAAAGTGATTGTGAAGTACATTTGTGTCTGATAAAGATTAAAAATATTTTATTACATGAAGGAAATGATGAAATATTATAATTCCTTAAGAACAGGATGACGTTGCTGATATGCATTAAGTGCTGATGTGCATTAAATACATGAAGCAACTAATAGAGTTCAGGGCCACAACTGGGAAAAAAATGACTTTTATTTACACTGTGGGTCCTGGATGCTGTGAAGGTTTAGAAGGGGATCTGTTACAGAATCACACATCCAAATCTTTCTTCCTTCACTCCACTTCCAAATACATTTTTTACAGTTTCCATTGATTTTCCCCATTTGTTTTCCAGGAGAATTTCTATGGCAGGAGACAGAAAACTTCCTGTGTTCTCAGTTCAAACTTCTTCCCACCTAAAAAATACTGATGGCCTGTTATATTTATTGCAATTCATAGAATAGTTTGGGTTGGAAGTGACCTTAAAATTCATCTCATTTCAAGTTTCTCACCATGGGAAGGGACACCTTCCACTAGACCAGGTCATTCGAAGTCCCACCCAACCTAAAGCAGCAGCACCTAATAATGGCATTTCTGAGATCTGTCTATTTAATTTACCTCTTGCCTGAAAAGCTACACAGACACCCAGGTAGGTGCAACAGATGGAAGGAAGAGCTTTTCAATCTGCCAAGGGAAAGTCAAAGCACATTCTGGCCAAATGCAAAGGGACACCTCAGCTGGGAATGTTGGATCTTAAGGACATTGTGCAACCTGAGTGTGGTGGGCTGAGTGTGACTGGACACCAGGAGCCCCCCCAAAGCTGCTGTCACTGCCCTCCTCAGCTGCACAGGAGAAGAAAATATGACAAAAGGATCAGGGACAAAGAGAGGTCACTCACCAGTTACTGTCACAGGCAAACCAGACTTGACTTGGAGAAATAAACTGAATTTATTTCCAGTCAAAGCACAGTGTAGGATAATGAGAAATGAAAGCACATCTTAAAGCATATTCACCCCTCCCTTCCTTCCAGTCTCAGCTTCAGTCCAGATTTTCTCTACATCTTCCTCTCCACTGGTGATGGGACTGGGACTGGGGGTTGTAAACAGTTCATCACACATTGTCTCTGCTGCTCCTTCCTCCTCTAGGGGAGGACTCTTCCTGCTCTTTCCTTGTTCCAGGGCTGGGTCCTACTCATGGGAAACAGTTCTGTATGAACTGTTGGAGTCCTGGAAATACATGTAAGGCCAAGACAAACCCAGGAGCTCTTCTGGGGGTGCTTTGTCCCAGTAATTGCTATGAAGAGATGCTGCACTTTGGATCGATGCCAAAAAGAAGAAGAAAAGAAAAAAAAAGAAAAGAAAAGAAAAGCAACTAACCATCGAACAATTTTGGTTGGAAAAGACCTTTAATATCGAGTTCAACCATTAACCCAGCACTGCCAAATCCACCACTAAATCCAGTGCCTAAGTGCCACATCTACAAGTCCTTTAAATCCCTGCAGGGATGGTGAGTCAGTCACTTTCCCAGACAGCTCTTCCAGTGCTGGACAAGTCTTTCAGTGAAGAATTTGTTTTTCTAATATCTAAACATCCCCTGCTATAACTCAAGACCTTTTCCTCTTGTTCTATCACATGCTGCTTAGGACAGGGGACTGATCCCTACCTGGCTACAACCTCCTTTCAGGCACTTGTAGACAGTGGCTGAGAATCTTAAAAATCCATCCAAGCCTTACAGATAACTTTTACCACCACTGTTCCAGAAAAGTTGCATTGTTTTCCACATTTCAGTGCATTTATTAGTGGACATCCCTGGGGCTCTCGGGAGCTGGGACAGAGCTCAGCTCCAAGCACCACGGACAGCGACTGGAGGGGAAGGACAAATCCCAGCGCTGCTGAGCAGGAATGTCTTTAAGCTCCTCTTCAAGACAAGCCAAATACGATACATGACCAGGCTTATAAGGTCTTGTCTTTAGTGATCTGGGTATAATTAATGTCCAGAGGGAATTGCCACAGGTCCAGGACAACACACGTGGTAAAGGTTCCCACAGGAAAATCCTTTTGCTCAATGTTAATGAAAACTGCCCATGTTTGCCACATTAATCTTCCTTGCCTACTAATTATTTCATACTAATTTGAAGCTCCTAATGGCTTCTCTGCAGCCAGGTGAAGTCAATTGCCTCCCTGAACTCAAATTTCCAGCAAACCCCCCAAAAACTCAGAAGTTGCAGAAAAGATCTAATAATTAATGTAACTCAAATTAAAAATAAAAAAAAAAAGAGGGGGGGGCGGGGGAAGAGAAAAAACAGGACAAGAATTTGATCTTTCTACTTACAATATTTAATATGGCTGTACCAAATCAAGTCAGTACTTTGATTTGGAATGTATTTATCCCACAAAGATCCATCCAAAATTATGTCTGTGTTCTGCTAAAGAAAGTCACAGATTTCCTGCATCTGCATCGTCTCTCCTTTGAAAGCTTAACTCAAGTTACAGCATCATCCTTTGCTGAAATTTCCAAGAGAAATTACCTGACATCCAAACTCCTGTTTGGTACCATGGAACACCTGCAAAGTGTTCAGAGCAGGTAGTGAGTGACCTGCTCACCCTGATTTCAAACCATCCACCCCAGATCCTCAGTTTATCTTTACCACTATGGATTGAGCACCACTGTGGATTAACCCCTCCACAACCCAGCTGAATGGACAATCCACAATCCACGTGCCTCTGGCACTGGGAAATGAACTCAAAGGAGAGGAGAAGATTGATTTCTGGCCCAAGAGTAAGAGACTTGCAGCAAAATGGTAAATTCATGTCTTTATTTTAGTTTTTCCACAACAACTGACATAAAAATGAAAAGGTGAAAGAAGGAAAAGGAGGCAAAGGGGGGAAAAGGGCAAAGACAAAGAAGCAGACTGCCATGGGAAGAAGAAAACGCTAAAGAAAACAGACAAGCAAGAACTGGTGGATGCACAGACACCCACACTGACCCCAAACAAGTTCTACAGCCACCACCACTAAACAGCTTCCCAGGGTGATCATCCCTGTGGACTCTGGTGTCTGATTTTGTGTTTCATACCAGCCCTTGTTCTCTTACACTGTAAGAACACTGGTTTGGTCTTCCACTGCCTTTTCACTTCATATAACCCCAGGAACTTCATTTCTCCTCATCACCTTTGCTCTCCTGTTGAAACTGGTCAAAAAACCTTCAACAACTACCAGGATAGAAAGGGCTGGTCAAGAGCATATTTGAACAAGGCTCCTTTCCTTGGGGAAAAGAGCTTAAAACAGAAAGGGAAATGGAAGGGGATGAAAGAAGCAGCTTCATGTCTAATTTTGTGAAGTTGATCCTGGAATGCAAATTTAGGGGTTTTTATTTCCTTCTGCTGAAATTTGAGTGAAATAAGTGATAAAGGAAAACATAAGCAAAAATTACACTCATCAGACACCATGGTTTTCATCAGTGTTGGAAAACGTGATGCTGCTTCACATGGAAAACCTCTGAGGCTCTTTGCTGCAGATTTGTGCAGTGACTTGTACAAAAGACCTGGGTCTCCTCAGCCCAGGGACAGCTCAAAGAGGGGGCACTGAGGGGATTCCATGTTTAAAAATGAGATGAAGCTGATGTTTGCATCAATCCTCTTCCAATGCCCCTCCTCACACAGTGGGGTCAGTATATTCAAGAACTCAATTACCTATGGGTTAACTCAAGGTCTCTGTTTGCATTAAAACTTATAAACTTCTGATCATTTTTTAAAATAGTTTCCTGATTTGTTCAAGTCCTCCTGAACATAATTTTTTTTTTTTCTAGTTTTAAAAATGAAGCTTTACCTGAAGTTGTCTCAGCTGAAAGAACAGATTTCATCCCACCCACCAGAAAGTTAGTAAAGTACCTGCCTCCTCCTCTCCTCAAGAGAAAACCATAGAATCATTGAATACCATGAGTTGAAAAGGACCCACAAGGATCATGGAAGTCCAACTCCTGTCCCTGCATAGGACACCCCCAAGAATCCCACCAAGAATCCCAGCACATCCCTGAGAGCACTGTCCAAATACCTCCTGAACTCTTCCAGGTTTGGTGCTGTGCCCCTGCCCTGGGGAGGCTTTTCCAGTGTCCAACCACTCTCTGGGGGAAGAACCTTTTCCTAACATCCAACCCAAACCTCCTGCCACAGCTTCAGGGCATTCCCTTGGGTCCTGTCACTGTCACCACAGAGAAGGGATCAGTGCCTGCCCCTCCACGTCAGCCTTGCCTTACAGAAGTACTTTGCTCCCACCTGACTTCCCCACAAGATACAGAGAAACTACAGGGAAAATGAGAGTAAAAACAACACACCTATTTTAATAACAGAATAGATTTTTTAAAGTCCTATCACAACTGTAGCAAGTTGGTACCAGAGGAGACAAAGATTTTATATTCTCTAAGGCAAGTTGAGTTTGGGGTCTAAATTCAATGAGTAGATAAGTCAAGGAGGTAAAGCAGGCAGGGAGAATCATTTCAGGTTGTTAAGGACTTTGCTAAGGCATAAAATTTTTTCTTAGGGCCTCTGAAACAGAGTTTCAGCACTAATTTTTAAGGCCTCCAAGACTTGTGCTTTAGTTAACGTGTTCCTGAAGTAATTACAGAGTATGGTGTCCCCAGCACAAATGTTCTCGGTAGGGCTTGTAAGCTTTGCCTGGAGGTCAGCATGGAGCTGAGCTTTTCCTTCTTGGAAAAGCCTAGAAAATAAAACAAGAAAGACAGCTTAAATATATAACACATATTTCTGAGAGAAATTATAAATCAGTGCCTATCCCATGGAAAGTTTAAGCAGCCAAGGAAAAGGGCTATTCAGGCAAAAGCTTTCCATGGAATTGAGGGGCAGGGCAGTGAGACCAATGTTTTGCAGCCTGGCAGATGTCTGTGCTCTGGTGGCATAGGATGCATTACAAGGGACAGCCCAGGCATAGAAAATCATCCTTGTGGAATTCTAGAAGGTAAAGGGAGAGCATTAACTTGCAGTGAAAGTCAACCTCAGAAATTAAAGACCCAGAATTAAGAAACTCCTTCATGACCTGTCTGAGGAAAAGGGCTGCACACAATTTGTGTATTTCCATTTAAATCAACCAAGAGATGATTTTTTTTTCCCTCAGTCACTTAGAAGGAGCATTAAAACCAAAGTGCTTTGCCATATTCCCACGAGGGAAACCTCTCCACACATTTTCAAACACAGCACCAAATCCTCAGCCACAGAAATGCATATGTCTGTTCACCCAAGAAGCAGTTCACAGAGGAAATGAAACATTAGGAAATGTTAGGAAATTTTAGGAAATATTAGATATCCATGAGACACTGATACAGGTGGGCCAGAGCTGTGGCTGCCCCATACCTGGGAGTATTTAAGGCCAATGGATGGGGCTTGTAGCAATCTGGGATAGTGGAAGATGTCCCTGCCCTTGACAGGGGATTTGGAACTCAATGATCATTGAGGTCCCTGTTGTGGGTTGGAAAAATAAGACCGTTCCCCACCCCCCCCCGCCATTCCCTGCCGGGGCTGTCCCGCGGTCCCGGGGCTGTCGCGCCCGTGGAGACCGCGTCGGGAACGGAGCCATGGCAAGCGCCAGAAACCACCGGGGCTGCGGGCAATGGCGCCATGATGGCCAGCGGCGGCAGCAGAGCAGTAGCAGCGCCGGGCGAGCCAGCAGCAGCAGCGGCGCCGGGAGAAGCCGGCGAAAGCGGCGGCTTTTCCCGGCCCCGAGAGGAGCCGGCAAAAGCGGCGGCTTTGCCCAGTCCCAGGAGAAGCCGGC
>VYZS01069879.1:11476-23348 GCA_013400695.1 Neodrepanis coruscans | reverse complement strand
TTTTTTTTTTTTTTTTTGCCAAGTTACAATCTCCTTTGGGATGGACAGAATCTGCCTCTACCACAACACAGAGTTGTTCATAAGAGAAGGAGGAAAACAAGTGAAATCACATGAATTTGAGTTCAGCAGAAGATAAACAAAAAGAGAAATGGAACTAAAACTGAGATGTTAATTATTTTTCATTACAATGCGTCTATAAAATAGAATTATGCACTAAATAGTTGCTCTAATGACTTGCAAGACATCTGCCCAGTTCAATATACACCAGAAAAGCAGAAGAAAAAACCATGACAAATTGGCATTGCAGTCTCTCAGCCTCTATATTCTGATAAACCTGGAAATCCCTGCAGATTTTGCCATTAAATTCAGTGGATATAACATATATAGGACACAGTTTTTTGCCTTCAACAGCAGGATGCACCATAAGAGTATCCAGACATAAGAGACTGAAACTTCACCAATGTCAAGCAGGGATCTGTTCATATCTCACTGCTTTAAAACTAAAAGGCAAAGAAACCCGCCAAGTCAACCCAACACTTTATTTTATGGTTTTCAAAGCAAGTAAATTAAAGAAGATATCTAAATTCCTTTGTTCATTTGTTAATGGAAGAATAGTAGTGATAATTCTTCCCCTTACAGTGGTTATATGAGGTGGCTACGTTCACACCCAGATATACAGAACCCACCTTTTACAGCATAGTACTCTTTCAATATAAATATTTTCTTGAGATGTCCTACAAAGCAAGAACATTAAAAGCATGTGCTATTAAATCTTTGCTAAAACCTCCAAGTTTCCCATGGAAATTCCAAGTGTGCTGTTAATGAAATTGTTGAGTTTTTAATGTACATGTCATTCTGATGAATGTAGAGCGTAATTTCCATAATGTTTCACACACTTCTAGGTGTTAAACCATCTTCTTGACATCCCAGGAAAAGAGATTATTAGCACAAGTAGGAAGGAAAACAGGATCACAGAGCCATGTATGATTACAGGGAAATTGCTTCCAGGTAAGAATCACTGCACAAAACTTCCCAAGTGCTTGCTCAGTTCTCCAAGCACTAGATTAATGCTTTCCAATTCTTGGAATAATTTAATTAAAGTGATCAGCAGATGAGAAGTAATACTGCACCTCTGAATCTAATTAAACTCAGGTTTATCCTCCAGAAATCAAGAAAAATACATATTTCTTTAAGGAAGGACATTCATTTTATTCTGACAGAGGGAAGGATAAAAGTAAAAAACCAATCACTTTTGTTGATAACATCTCTCTCTTCTCTCCCCCCACCCTTCAAATGACAATGCTTGCCTGGCTAAATAATCAAATAATAAGCATTCTGCAAAGCTAATCTTCCTCTTCTGAGCTGCCTGAGCCACTTTTTATTCCTTCCCACCCAGAGCATTGTACAGCAAACAATAATGTCTTTGCAAAAATGGCAACAAAAAGAAAATGGAGGGGAGGTCCATGTTGGAGCTTGCCAAGAAGAGAATCATGGAGTCACAGAATATCCTCAACGGAAAGGGACCAACAAGGATCATTGAAGCCCAGCTCCTGGCCCTGCTCAGAACAACCCCATGTGCCCACCAGTATCATCCAAATGCTTCTTGAGCTCTGCCACGTTTGGTGCTGTGACCTGGGGAGTGTTCCAGGGCTCACAGGGAACAATTTCTTCCTAAATTCCAATCTAACCCTACTTGCTTTGTCCTGTCTCTCCTGCATTTCCTGCCTTGGGCAAAACCTGGAGCTGGGCAGCAGGACTACAAGCTCCTCTGCTGTCTCCTTATTAAAACCACCACATGAACATGAGATGCAGCAAATGAGATCTTTGAGAAAGGCTGAGGCCACTCAGGTCTCTGATGAGACTTTAACTTCCAGAGTCAATGAAGCAAAGCCACTTTTCATTATGACACAGCCAAGGATAAACAGCAGCACATTAGTCAGCTCCTGGCACTCAGCTTTTGAAGGACATCGAGTGGGTGGCAGAGAAAAGCTGAAAGCCAAAAGAAAAATCAAACTCTGCAGCCTGGCATTATTGGGAGCTGGTCTTCTGTTCTTGCTTTGTCTAGAGGCCTCTTCCTGATAAATCATATCAACATGCCACAAGGTCACTCTCCAAGAGTCACCAAATGCAGACCAGCAATGCCCAATTTTATTTCTCACTGCTGAGCGTCTCTCAGATGTTTCTCCTCACCACAGTGAAGCAGCTGTTCCCCTGCATCCCATGGAGGTTCACAAGGGAGCAGAGATCCACCTGCAGCCCAGGGAGGATCCTACAACAGAGCAGGTGGGCTGGACCCCCTGGGAAGCCCATATTGGAGAGGGTTTACTGGCAGGACTTGTGACCCTATGGGGGATCCACACTGGAGTAGCCTGTTCCTGAAGGACTGTACCCCACGGAAGGGGCCAGTGGTGGAGCAATTAATGAAGAACTGCAGCCTGTGGGAAGGATTCATGTTGGAAAAGTTCATGGAGGACTGTCTCCCATGGGAGGAACCCCATGCTGGAGCAGGGGAAGAGTGGGAGGAGTCCAACCCCTGAAGAGGAAGAGCAGTAGAGACAATAACTGTAAAACTGTCCATAACCCCCATTCCTCGTGTCCCTGCACTGCTGGAGGGGAGCAGGTGGGAAAAAATGAGTGAAGTTGAGCCCAAGAAGAAGAGAGGGGTGGGGGGAAGGTGTTTTAAGACTTATTTTACTTCTCGTCTTTGATTGGAGTCTGTCTTGCCCATGGCAGTGACTGGTGAGTGACCTCCCCCTGCCCTTATCTTGAATCACAGGGGTTTGATATACTTTTTTCTCCCCTGTCCATCTGAGAAAGGGAGTGACAAAGATGGGCACCTGAAATCCAGCCAGGGTCAACCCACCACAGTCAGAACCCACTCCAGTACCTTTATGGGCTGTGGAATATGAAATTTCCACCTTCAAGAACAGGAAATTTCCATCCTGAGAGCTCTGCAGGACCAAAATTGGTGCTGCTTGCCTGCTCAGAGGGGTGTGCTAGGGCTGATCCTTGCTGAATTCCTCAGACACATACAGGACATCTTCTTCCTAATGAGGTCCCTTGGTGGGAACTGCATCTGGCACATGAAGGTGAACTTTGCTGCTTTAACACTGGTCCCAAAGAACAAACATGGAAATTAATATTTCAATACATATATATCTGAAAGAAAAATAGACAAGTTGAAGAGGCTGCTGCCACAAGAGAATAAATACAGTAACATCAAGGAAAGGTTTATTTTTCTCTATCAATATGAAAGGATTTAAAATCAATTAATTAAATGCTTAAAATCACAGAGGCAGAAAGAATCACTGCCTCATCTTTATCAGCGTGTTTGCATGTTTTCAGCCTTATCTAAAATGCAGACAATTTTAAACATCAAGAGGTGAAATTCAGAATAGATGTTGGGAAGAAATTCTTTACTGAGAGGGTGGGAAGGTCCTGGCACAGGTTATCCAGAGAATCTGTGGCTGCCCCATCCCTGGAAGTGTTCAAGGCCAGGTTGGATGGGGCTTGGAGAAACCTGGGATAGTGGAAGAGAAGGCTGGAACAAGATGATCTTGAAGGTTCCTTCTAACACAAACCATTCTACGATGTCCCCATCATCCAGGGAAGTGAGTGCAGCCTTTCCACACCAGATTCTGCCCAAGGTCCCTCCAGAATTTCCTCCCTTTAGAGAAGATACCCTTCCACAAACAAGGAAAATCACAGCACTGGTAACTTCCAGGGCTGTTTGTCAGATAATGCAACACTTATAATTGTGGGAATGACGAGAAAAGGTAGGTGGAAGTTCTAATCTTGTAACTTCTGTGTCTGAAAAACAAAATATATTTCCAAACCTCACTTTCCAATATACCTCAGAATTGTGAGGAAGGCAATAATTATACCCAATTTACAGAGGGAACTGTAGCAGAGAGAATTAAAGGCTCTGACTCACACTCACTAAAGCAAAGGGTGGCAGGAGAATACAGGGTTTTACACCAGCAAGTGCTTGTCCCCCTGGTGTGGTACATACCCTGGGCAGACAGATGATGCCACTCACTGCCCAAAAGAGTAATAAAAACTCTCTTTTGTTGGTGCTTTAATGTAACATTCAGGTGAAAGCCCCTGGTTCACTTGGGAGGCAGCAACATCCAGAGCTGAGCTGGACACCTGCAGTCAATGATGTACAAAAACGTGGAAAAACTTCTCATAGGTGAACCTGAGACCAGAATGGCACAAGTGAGGTCATTCAATCACATATGGAGTGTGGCAGTGATGGGCACACCAAATCTCCAGGCTCCTCCAAGGGTTTGCAGGTCTGTCCAAAATGCACTTCAAGTGTATGGAAATGCTCACCATGAATTCTTCCCTTGCCAGAACAAAAGCAAACTTTTAAGTGTCCATGGCTTTGGGAGCAGAGATGTTGGACACACACACAAGTGCCCAAACTTGGCTTGAAATATCTAAAGGTATTAACCAGGTTCTCAGTGACCATAAAAACTGACCTGATGGGAAAAGGAGTGAGGCAAAGGAGACAATGGAAATTTTCGAGTTTCTTTGGTGCCTCCTTGATTCAACTCAGGTGGTTTCCTATGAAATAATTCTGTATGTACAACCAACACATAAAAACACACTTTAATTTTTTAACAGGATTTCACATTCCTTCAGAATTGAAAAATACATTTTTGATAGGTTTGCCCATCACTTCAGACTTTAGAAAGGTATTTTTCTTGATTCTTTTTCTTCTTCCACTGGAGAGTTCTTGCATTGTTTTTATCTCTCTGAAGCTCCTTGTACAAATGGGCAGAATTCTATGATTCTGGCCATAAGCAGAGGCTGGGAGGATGATTCAGCCCTCACGCCAGTCAAATGATCACTCAGAAGTCCTGCCAGGGTCTGCAGGACTAGAAACAGGAGCTTCAATACAGTGTTCCAAGGAATTGTACCTAAAAAAATTCACAGAACCAGAAAAATACATGACAAACAAAGGGAAAAAAATCCATACTATAGAAATATATACATACAGAAATGCTCTGCAATGTCAGTTTTGGGAACTGAGTCACAACACTTTACATATATTAAAGGAGATAAGAACCCAAAAGAGCTGTATGTTCATCATTTAAGAACTGTAAGGTGAGGAAGGACAGTACTTTCACACATAATCCACACAGACCCCCAGCAGTTCCCAGTGACAACCACAGTGACTCTGGCACCAACTGAGAACAGACCTGCAAAAGGCACCTCCTCTGCTGGGAACACCTTCTGCTTGCAGAAACAAGACTGTTGGATACTGTGCTTCTACAAATAACTTACTTGCTCATAAATATGTCAAATTAACCCTGATTTATGGAACTGAAGTTCCAATTCAAACTCATTCAGAAGTCCAGGAACACAAATTCATTCCTATTACACAGCTTTAAACCACTCACCATAAATTTCTCTGATACAATGAAGAACCTGATATTTTAGATTTTAGACTAGAAGAGGCTTTTGATCCTATTACAACATTTTCAGATTTTGCCAAATAGAACCGTTGAGTCAGTCATGGAATGGCTTGGGTCGGAAGGGACCGTCTGGTTTGAACTCTCCTGCCATGGGCAGGGACACCTTCCACTATCCCAGGCTGCTCCAAACTTCATCCAACCTGGCCTTGGATATTTCCAGGGATGGGACAGCCACAGCTGCTCTGGGCAGCCCATGCCAGGGCCTCCCCACCCTCATTGGGAAGAATTTCTTTCTAACATCTAATCCAAACTTCCCATCTGTCAGTTTAAAGCCGTTCTCCCTTGTCCTGTCACTCTGTGCCATTTTAAAAAGTCCCTCTCCAGCTTCCTCGTAGGTCCCCTTTAGGTATTGGAAGGCTGATTTTGGATGACTATCAAAGGTCTGAGAAAAAGTAACTTGGGCTTCTCAGCTCCCCCAAATAAATACGAGTCTTCAGAGGATCAGCAATGGTACCATTGACTTACTACAAGAAATGCATCTCTTCCCTTATCAGTACAATTTGTGACAGTTTTTCCAGAGGTTTGACAGGACTAGAATATCACAGAATCATTAAGGTTGGAAAAGACCTGCAGGATCCATCCAGAGCTGGTCTTAGTACCTACAATACCATGCAAGGAACATCCATGGAGGCTGAGGAGTCCTGTAACCACCTTTGTCTCATGGAATTAGAGAACCAGACAATGGTGTGGGTTGGAAGGGACGTTGTCCATGGGCAGGGATCATTCACTAGATCAGGTTGCTCAGGGCCCCCTCCAACCTGGCCCTGGTTGGATGTCATACCAGGAAATATGCAGAATTCCACTGTTCATCATGTTGTAATTCCATATATTTTAGTCCCCATTCAGAGATAATGTTCTTGCAAAAAAATACCACGAAGACAAAACTGTTATTCAAAGAATACCAAAAATACTTTTAATGCCTCTGTAAAAGTTTTCCCTTTTTCTAGATAGCTTTCTTAAAATTTAGGCAGTCTTTGTCCACAATTAGTAAAAGAAGCAATTGTCTGTTCTTCTTGAAAAGACACTTATCTTCCCTAGTCTGGCAAAGCATTTCTTAAATACTGACAAAGTTCCTCACTTCATCTTAATATTTTCTACTTAAGCTGTACCCCAAAATAGCAACCAATTATTTCTTCAAACACTCTTATGACACTGGTGTGCAAAGTGCTTGTTGATCCAACAATGCCACAAGGATGCTACTAAATTCAGCCTTGTGTTCAGAAGAGATTTCCAAATATTTTGCATCTCAAAAGCATCAAAGTAAACTTCTAAAAGCTGATGGAATGGCCTGGCTTTTGCAGAAGGATGTGACCCAGACACATGTGAAATTTAATAATTCAACCAGAGAGACAGCTCTGAAATTTAATAATCACTCCCAGAAAATCAGATTGAGAGGGGATATTTGTGGGGTACCCTCTGCAGTTTTAAACTGAGTTCTTGGTGAGAAAGGAGACTGATTGGTGTCAGTATTTAGGACTTTGACTTCAGTGCACAACCAAGTTTTATCACCAATGGAACCAAAGGCCCGCACAGTTGACTCTATGCCAACTGCAAACCAAGATAAATCTGCCCTTCTTGCCCCCATGTGAAAGATTTAGGTGAGTGTTTTATCTCACATTTGCATCAGGTCGAGCAGAAAAGTCACAGCAACTTGTCAAAGTGATGTGTCTTTCCTGCACTTTGAAGCCTTTGGAGTGCAAGGGGATGAAACCCCCCACCCTCAACTCTTTGATCTCAGCAAAGAGCAGGTCCTTTCTTTTTATTCACCCAGGCCTCTCCTCCAGATCCAAAGTCCATTTCCTTGAGGCAAAGGACCCAGTGGCAGCAGAATTCTCAACTTGTCCATTTTTCTTTTAGATATCTACATATTGAACTATTAATATTTGCTCTTTGGGTCCAGTGTTAAATCACTTCATGTTCAGTGTTAAATCACCTCATTAACCAACATCCCAGTGAACATCTTTCCCCCCCAACCAAAGTCCTGATTGTACCTTTATTCACCATATTTGAAAGTCAGTGGCAATAAAAAGGCATCTATGAGACAACACCATGAGCAACACAAATCTGTTTTACTCACCTTTCAAAATACAAAAGAAAATCACATCTCTGGCTTCAATTTTACTATAATAT
The DNA here is from genome assembly GCA_013400695.1 of Neodrepanis coruscans. Taxonomy (NCBI): domain Eukaryota; kingdom Metazoa; phylum Chordata; class Aves; order Passeriformes; family Philepittidae; genus Neodrepanis; species Neodrepanis coruscans. Next base: position 15,735 of record VYZS01069879.1, on the reverse strand, counting down.
TCAAGGTACATTACACAGTATTTCTTTCTGGACTGATTTTTTTTTTTTTTAATAGTAAGGTACAAGTTGTCTCCTGAAACACTTGGCATATTCCTACTTGACAAAGGCAGGGGTTTCCCCAAGTATTTCTTAAACTAACTTGACATTTCATATAATTAAATCAGCAACAAGAGAGTAAGCATTTGAGCTATCACATTATCCAAGCTCCACATACATGAAAATAATTGTACTATCTCCTGCATCAGGGAAAGGCACAACCAGACTGGTTCAACCCTAGTATTAGTCAAATAAATAGTTATAATTTTATTAATCATCATTTTTGCACCGGTGCTGGGGATGAATTGCTCCCTGACGTTCCCTCATGCCAAGTGCTGCACAGAACACGCCTGATTAAACCCTCCTTCCCCAGCAGAGCTTACCCTGGATGTTTCTTTGTTCCAGCAAGAACATGAACTTGCCATGCGTGTAATTAAATCTGCTCTTTGGGGCTGGGCCCCATCCCGCACACATGTGTCTGTTAACGGCTCCTCCAAGAATAACAAGCTTCCTCGTGTGTGAAGCAAGGCTGGACACCCCCAAAAACCAGCCAGGATTACAGGCAGGCATTCTATTATGTGGTATTTATTCATTGTAGGCAGCCAAGCCTGTCTTTTTCAGCCGGTCTATGAAGTCTGTGTTCTGAAAATGGGAATTATAATCACACTATACTGGTGTCCTTGAGTGAGGGACATACACAACCCTCTCCTGGGAACTACAGTTTTGAAGAAATGAGTGACCTCCTCTATTTCAAGCACACTTAAGTCCTACCAGTCCTTCTGTGCCAAGAACAAAGCCTGATATACCTGATATGTATATCTGATATACCAAAATATCTGCATTTAGTACTTAAAGAGGGCTTATCAAATTGAGGAAAGGCAGCTTTTTACAGAAGAAGATAGTGATAGGGCAAGGAATGGTGGCTTGAACCAAAGAGGAGAGATTTAGGTTAGATATTAGGAAGGAATTCTAATTCCTGTGAGGAATAATATTATTCTTTTTTATTATTCCTAATAATAAACCCTGTGAGGTTGGTGAGGCCCTGGCACAGGTTTCCCAGAGAAGCTGTGGCTGCCCCATCCCTGGGAGTGTCCAAGGCCAGGCTGGATGGGGCTTGGAGCAACCTGGGATAGTGGAAAGTGTCCCTGCCCATGGCAGGGGGTTGGAACTGCTTTAAGATGCCCTTAAATATATTTCAAATATATTTCTTTGCATTTCTCAGCTATGGGCAAATGGCAAGTAACAACAAATTTTCCTTCCCCAGTGTTGAAAATAAATTAAGCCTCCAAAGATTTAGCTGCTCTTTTGACCTCTTCTGGTTTTGGGGGGTTTTTTTTGTGGGTTTTTGTTGTTGCTGTAGGGTTTTTTTGCATATTCCTGTGATTACTGTGTAGCCATTTTTTCATATTGCTAAAGCAGAGGAAAGAACACTGGCCAACTTCAATGAATCCTCTGGAGGCTCCAAGGGCAAGAATTTAATTTTACTGAAATAATTGGCAGCACATGACACAGACCTGTAATGAGCAGGTGTCACTTTTCTCATCTCCTCCTTTTCCTTCCTTACAAGACATGAAAAATCACAGAATAGTTGCAGTTGGAAGGGACCTTCAAGATCATCACGTTCCAATCCCTCTGCCATGGGCAGGGACACCTTTCACCACACCCACCCACCAAAGAGACACAAACCTGCCAGATGCAGATGGAAGTTCTGCAGCCACACCAGGACAGTGTGTCTGAGCTCCACAGCCCTGCCTGTATGGGCTGAGGAGCAGCACTAAACAAAACCCAACCATCCAAAACGGGCAGCTGAGCTGGTGGCTCACAGAGCCTCGTGTCCCCTTAGGAGAACACATTAAATCAGCCTCTCCAGTGGATAAGGACATGTGGAAATGGGAGTGAGAGCCATGTGCTCTGCAGCTTCTCAGAGCAACCCTCCAGCAAAGTGCCCAAAGTGACTTGATATTGCTTCTGGTAAAGCCACTTACACCTCTGTTCCCTTCTCTCCAGGGGGACAGATGCATTTGCAAGACAGTGCCTTGCTTTGACTGAGTGCTTAACACTCCTGGTTTTTTTAAGAGTTAACAAATGCTGCTGAGCTTGTTTATAACCTGCATAAGTAGTGTTTTAAAAGTAAAAAAAATATCGTTCCATCCCCTCGTGCTGTGGAACAGCATCACAAGCCATATAAGGGGAAATTCATCCCAAAGCTCCTTTACTGAAGCTGTCCTTGAAAAGAAGGAAGACTTATTTTCAGCATGAGTATCAGTTTTAGTGGGAGAAAAAGGAATTCAGCTAAATCCACTCCATGGTCCAGGAAACACCTGATGGAACAGATCACACATCTTACGTTCCCAGGCTTTGATTTAACAAACCTCAACATCACAACAACACACTTTAAGCATCAGCAACATCTTTCCTGTCCTTGCCTTTCCAAAAGACAGCACTGCCTGTCCCACTCTGTTTTCACTGCCTGTCCCTCTGTGGTGGGAAAACCCAACTTGTGAGTCTTTGCTGAGAATATTAAGCAATGAATAAATGCATCAGAAGCTCAGCAGAAAAGGGATGACAGAGGCAGATACATTCCCTATTTTCCAGGGAATGAATACCGATCCCCCTCCATCAGCTTTGGTCACTGGTGTTCACATAAATATTTACAGTTTTCATTTTCTTATTTTGCACTTTATGGCAGTTGTCCCTTTGAGGAAACTATTTTTTCACTTTCAAAACTACACCCAAATTTCCCAGCTAGCATGGTAAATTAAAACCAAGAAAGTTTCCAGGCAGCAAATAGCTCTGGCTGGGGGTTGGTTATTTGTAGATTTTTTTTGTTTTATTTGTTTATTTGCTTTAACCCTATAAAATATGGGCACACAAGATTTCATGACTGAGGAATAACAATTTTGCCATTCCTTTCACTCTCTGTGGGACAAACAACAAGAGAGATGATTCCCTGCCATTGGCACCTCTCTCACCATGTTAGAAGGCAAACAGCACAAGGGAGGTCTTGCTGTCTTTGTCTCTTTTCCAAAAACTGGAATGTTTCTTTGTTTCCCATTATGATCTCCAGGAAGAGCAATCCCTGAATCACATCACAGAACTGTCACAGAATCACAAAATGGTTTGTGTTGGAAGAGACCTCCAAGATCATCCAGTTCCAACCCCCTGCCATGGGCAGGGACACCTTCCACTAGCCCAGGTCACTCAGAGCCCCATCCAGCCTGGTCTAAACACCTCCAGGGATGGGGAGTCCACAACCTCTCTGAGCAACCTTCCCACAGCTGAATGGAGCCAAGAGGACAAAGACTTTCTCAGCAAACATCCAACCAAGGACTCAATAATTTGTGAATAAAGAAGGCAAACTGGCCATTGCTACAAACTGGTAAGAAGCTCATGGGTACACACATGGGAATTCTCCACCATCTATATTCAAGGAAAAGAGAAAAACAACCTACTAATAAAGGCATTTCCTGCCCTGGAGACCAGCTCTTCTCTGTGGCATAAAGAAAGTGGTGGATGGTCAATCATGCCCTCCCTGAAACACTTTCTTGCTACTGTAAATTCAGCTCAGACATTAAATATCCATTAGAAATGGATAATGAAATTAAGAAGAAGACAAGTAATAGGAACCACTGCATAGAGGGAGCCCTGCTGGTCTCAGCAGTGTGACCAGCTGAGCACCAACAAAGAACAAATTGAGTGTTTGGAGGAGGGAAATAAAGCAAGTGCCATAGCCCTGCTTGGCAGGAGAAGTGTAATAGATTCTGTCTCAGAGATGTATCAGCATCTGTGGCTTTTAAATCACAGAGGAAGGCAGAGGAGAGCAAAGCTTTTAGCACTCAAAGCAAAATCTGCAATGAGACCTTTACAATGATGAAACACACTCAGGAGTGAGGGAATTAACAGGAGGCAAAATGTCTGGCAGGAGACTGGACACCTCAGCTCCTTCTCCATCCTCTACCAGCCTTTTTGATCCCTAAGAAAAAGAAGGCAGGGTTGTTTCCTTCTTCCTTGTTGCCCAGTCTGACAGCTTGGAAACACAGAAATATTTCTTTGCTGGACACCTCAGCTCCTTCTCCATCCTCTACCAGCCTTTTGATCCCTAAGAAAAAGAAGGCAGGGTTGTTTCCTTCTTCCTTGTTGCCCAGTCTGACAGCTTGGAAACACAGAAATATTTCTTTGTAATTTTCATAATCACAGCAAGTCCCTCAATATGCTTCAAAATT
>VYZS01069867.1:12604-27125 GCA_013400695.1 Neodrepanis coruscans | reverse complement strand
AATTCCTTCCCTGCAGTTCCTTTTCTTCCTGACTTGCTCAGCACTGAATGTCTGTTCAGTTGTACCTTCCGATGTGTTTTATAGAACAGGATTGCCAACCTCTCTCTAATAGTCAGATTGCATTCAGTAATTTGTGGATCTTTTCAGCATGTTTTATGCTTTTCTCTCCATGGTTAGAAGTCCTCCTTTCCATTTTGTTCTGTTTCGGTGCTCCACTTCCCAGGCTGAGGTGTTGGGGAGAAACTTGGTCCCCTATGACTTCTTTGAAGATGGTGATGGCGCATCCTACTTTGTGCTCACTTAATCGGATGGAGCAGCTCTTACTCAAGTATTGTGCCCTCAGCTTCTTCCGAAGAACTGACCTGCTGAGGCATTTTGCTTTGGCTGTCCCTGCAACCACGGATCACGGGCTCCGGTAGTTCCTATTAGAGAGAGAAGATGGATCGGCAGGGTTAATTACCATGGTTCCATATCATCTTGTTCTGTCAGGGCGGTTGGGCATCTGAGAAACCTCCACTTCAACCGTCAGTGTCTCCCCATTGGCCTCTAACACCGCTGACAAAACGTTGGANGCAACCCTTAGATTCCTGGGATACCACAGTCTATATAGACTCTTCCTCCTTCATCTGACTTCCATCCAGGGGTGATCAGCATCTTCACCCTCGGGATGTGGGACATATAGGAACAGGCATCCCTCATCTCTCCGATCCAGAATGGTGAATTGTGTCAGACCAGTTACCAATTCAATTTAATTAGTAGGGCACATGGTTATTCTCAGCTACTACTGGTTATAACTCCCTTATGATTCATTTTCCCCCAGATTCTATACTACAGCCCTTACCTCGCTCTCTGATGCATTAAGTTAGTGTGCCGAATTTTGACCCTCGTTCTCTTAACCTAAATGACTATACTGGGTGAAACATTCAATGGTTGGGGCTCTGCCTACCCCTAACCCTCACTCACCCTTTACTCCCACAGGCCCAGCCTCCCTTAAACCCCCCTGGACTCTTGATTTTCATACTCTTTGGGCACACTTGGTTATATACTTCCTTTGGAATTCCCGTTCCTGAAGGGACCTCTATAAGGCCCAGACCTAACATCTCAATTGACTGCCCATTTCCAACCAGGAGTCCTGTCCATCTTTAATTGATTTTCATTTCTTCATCCAGACTGCTCAGCAGGTCTTATCCCAGCAGAGGTTCAAGCATCCTAGGCATATGCAAGAATCTCATGCTCTCAATTGCCATCTTAATTTATGATCAAGCAGTTTAGAAATGTACCTTCTTGGTTTGGCCTACTGCACTGTTTCTGGATATGGGAAGAGCTCCCTGTAACTTCTCAAAGAAGGCCTCCCTCAGAGATCCCCCCCACTTCTCCAGTCTAGGACTGGCCTCAGAGGAACCCCATACACCCTACCTCTTGCTTTTATAAATCCCACATTTAATATTATCATTAAATTCCCCAAACCTTATATACATTATCATATAACTACATGTGACCCATATTCCATATAAAGGGAAAATAAATTACCACACCACTACAATACCAGATCTAGGCTATCAATCTATCCTTTGACTTTTCCCACAGCTATAACAGTAATTCTCAGATTCAATCACCTTTCATCATTGGACATTTGGTTTTGGGTATTTGATATTGGATATTGGATATTTGCTTTGCCAGTGACCATTTCCAATTCTGATCCTTACTTTCTGCCCGCATATCTCACCAAAGAATTGTAGTGGTTTGTGCCGGCTTGGCCTACTGAAGCCAATTCCTCATTTCTTCCCCTCAAGCAGCCTAGGGGAGAAAATATAATGAGAGGCCTCATAAGTGGAGATATGACCCATAAGAAAATCTGATACTGATCACAGGCAAAACAAATGAGTTATTAACAAAATTAGAGCTTAAGTTTACAAAAACTTGAACGTCCTACCCCCCCTCCCCCTCCTCCTGCCCCAGCAGTGCAGGGGAGACAGGGGATGGGGTTACAGTCTGCTGTTGTTCACTGCTGCTGTTTAGAGGGGGGAGAGAGAGAGGGAGAGATATGTCCTTCCCCTGTATCCCGTGGGAGACAAATCCTACAGGGAGAGTGCCTATCCAGACCATAGGTCCTCGCCCCAACATGGGGCCTCTCATGGGGTCACAGCCTCCCTTTGGCATCCTCCTGCCCTGGTGCCGGTTCCTCCATAGACTGCAGGTGGATCACTGTACTTCTGTGGTCCCCTTGGGCTGCGGAGGTGGAAGGCAGGCTGCTTCACCGTGGTCCCCATCTTGGTCCACGGGTAGATCTCAGTTCTGGTGCCAGGACCATTCGCTCCCCCCTCCTTTTATGTTCTCAGACCCCTGCCCCAAGTTAGTTAAAGTCATTTTCCCAGCCGTGCCCCACCCTGTCCCAGGCAGTGTCACTATAGTGGTGGGAATATTCAGCAGTGACAGCTGCGGAAAACCCTGGGCAAAATTTGGGGCAGTCCTCCCCTGCACAAAGTAGTGGCAGTGTTGCTGCCTGGCAACATCTAACATGGCCACTGTACAGGCGCAGAAATGGGAGCACCAGCAAGGATGGGAAGGAGCAGGGGCCGGAGTGGGGGCAGCAGCCACGCTCCAAGAAAATCCAGACGGAGATCCAAAAAACAGTGGAGTGTTGCCTAGCAGCGATGCCATGAGGGGTAGTGGTGCTGCCCCGCTCTGGCCTCCCCCCGGCCCTGGGCACCGGCTCCCTCCATGGCGGGGGTGTGCTCCTGAACCCCTGGTCACCCCGCCATCCCCAAGACATGGGTGCTGGGCCAAGCCCTTGGGGAGGGGCCAGCTGCCTCACTATGGTAAAAACCTCCAAGCGGGGATGAAAGCAGATCAGCTATGGTGGCAACCGCTGCTGCCATGGCCCTTCCAGTGCTGCCCCAGCAGGGCTGCACCCACGCGGACTTGCAAGAATGGGCAGGACCACCCTAGTCAACTCCAAGCAGGCGCAGATGGGGGAGGGCCACCCCCATGTCATTTGGGAATTCTGGACCCCCAGCCCTGCCTGACCACCATGCTGTGGCAGCTCTGTTGTGGGTTAGAAGATAAAGCCGTTTTCCCCCCTTTCCCCCCACCCCGGCGTGGGGGAGGGTCTGCATGTGTGTGTGTGTGTGTGTGCGCACCCGGCTAGCCCGGCGTGGCTGCGTTCCCCGCCTGCAGCGTTGGTGCGGTGGCCCCCTCCCCTCACCGTATCCACGCGGGGCGATGTGGCCGTCCGTGGTTGGACCTTGGTGCTGCCGCAAGCCGCGGCGGCACTGGCCGCCGCGGCAGTGCCAGCAGCACCGGTGGCACTGGCATGCGGCCGTGGTGGTGGCGCTGGCGTGCGGCCACGGCGGCGTGGCTGTGGCAGTGCAGCCACTGGCGCACAGGATTGGCGCGGCGCATGGCGATGCAGCTGGGGCCGGGACGCTGAGGGTGCCGCCATGATCGGTCCGCACTTCCAGCCAGTCCCGGCACTTCCGTGTGCACGTGGGGCCTTACTCGGGGCGGGGCCCAGGTGCTAATCAACCAATCGGAGAAAGGCTGTTCCCCTGGGGGCCATCTGCGCATGAGTGAAGAGGGGTCACCTATAAAAGGCGAGAGTGGACGCCATTTGCCTCTTTCTGCCCTGGACATGGCCGCGGCAACATCGCTCTTCATCTCCGTGCCGAGACTAACCCTCGTGTGTGGACAGATCAGCGATTCAGTGGCGGCGGCCCGGTGTGGTATTCCCTGGGGGTGGACTCTTTCGGGGTCATGTTTTCTTGTGGTATTTCCTGGGGGGTGGACTGTTTTTGGAGTCGCATTTCTACACTCTTTCCCGCACTGAGTCCTGCCCCCCATGGGCGGGCAGATTAGCGATTTCAGCGTCCATAGCCCGGTTTTAAAGACCACATCTTTCCATCAGCACTGAAATCCCTTCCTGGGATTGCGGAAGGGAGGGGGAGGGGGGCTCGCGGTTTCTAACTGTCTGAGTGTTTTTCTTCAGAAAGCCGAGCGGATGCTCGAAGCTACTCTAGGGTCCTCAGGTAGGCCGCGGAACCCCGGGAGAGCTGAGGTCGCGGTCCTTCTCTAATTATCCCGGCGTCTCTTCTGGAGCCCCCAACAGAAAACCAGCACTATCCTAGAGCTTTCCCATCCCAACGTGGGGTCTGGGAGAGCTTAATTTGTCTGTTTTTGCGCTTTATTTTCAGTTTTCCATGTGTGTGAAATAAACTGTGTTACTTGTGTGTTTTTTTTTTTGGGTGTGTGTGGCTTCTCTCGTACATCTCTTGTCAGTACCACGCTTCTTAGTGGTAAAACCATGACAAGGTCCCACCGCAGCAAATCCCAGACCCAACTACCCTGGAGGGTGGAATCCCCTTGAGCGATCCCTGTTCCCTGCCTATATCAACTCCTTGACTCCTGGAGCCTCTGAGCGGCAGTGGAAGGTTGCCAGGCCATCCTCACTCCCACCGTCACCTCTGCCTAGACATGTGGGGCGGGAGCGGAGTTCCTATTCCCCTCCCCCACCGAAAGACAGGGGCACTGCTTCTACGAGGGGATCTCCACAAAGCTCTGGGCAACTGCAGGAGCCACTGGACGACCCCCCCTCCCCAGACAAGGCCTCCTCTGGAGGGGGTGGAAAATGGGTCTCCTGCCACCCCCACCCGATAGTCACACAGCTCACTCTGCGAGCCTGCTGACACCAGCGACTCTGCCTCAGTTCCGGGAATGTGGAGGGGACTCGGGCACGGCTTCACCCCGCCTCACACCCCACCCCCCCAACATCCGTCATCCAGCGCCCTGCTATGGGCATGGTGTCACCCTGGGACCCTCTGGGCCCTGCTGAAACCACAGCCAAAAAAACAGATAGCATCTCTACTGTTGCACACACACGGTCCCTTTTGCCCAGCACCATGAAACAAAGTAGCATCACGGGGAATTCGGATTTGTTGGAATGCATCTCTACCCCTCCGCCCAGTTACCATACGATCGAAAACTGTACTATTTATGTCCTAATCTCAGAAGATAACTTCTGCCAGACTGCCCTGGAATTCAGCAACTGATCTCTGAGATACCCTCCCCTGCTTCTGCAAAACTTGGTAACAATTAAGTAGGCATTTGCTTATCCTCGATTCAACAAATCTCAGCTGTCCATGAATGGAATGATCGCATTCGAGCTTGAACAGGACCAGATCCTGCCATGCCTTAAATTTCCACCACACCACCACCAGAAAGAAATAATCTCCACCACCAACAAAAGAAACACCAAGAAAAATACCACAAATACCATAAAACATGCACACATTACAGTAAATACCATAAAACAAGTGCACAGGTCCCCCACCGAACTCTGAGAGCTCCCGAACCAATTTCCATTGGCTCACCAGTACCAGTATTACCCCAGGTATAGGGCAAAAGCCCTTTCACTGTGCACAGGGCATCCATCTGTGTCTTACCAGCTTACCCCCTTCCACACACCTGGTTCTGTTGCCAGCTGTTCTTGTCTGGTCCCCGCAGGGCTCAGAATGGTGAGAAGAATCCTCCCAAGAAATCCTTGGGGGTGCACCCTGAATCCCCTGTCCTGGCCACCTCCATGGAGGCCAGAGAAGTCCCACCTGGGGTGCCAAAATGGACCTGTGGTGACCGAACTCACAACAAATTCTCATTATGAGAATGGTTTGCTTATTCTGCTTGCACAGGAAGCAGGTTACAGACTCGTTCCAAAGACCTGCTCCCCAAATCACATGATCCCCCGTGTTTATATACCCTTCTTCAGTGGAAGGTGTTGCTCATTGCTGATTGGCTTCCCCCATTCAAGGCCCTCCCCATTCTCCGCCCCATCCCAGGACCCAGAAACTCCTTCCCGAGAGGGGTTGAGCTGCCACTGCCATTGCCCCACTTCAATGAAACATGTTCCCCTTGAGGAGACCTCGAGATGTTGATTCAGTAGGCTGTTGTAATGTCTAGTTCTTGCTCTCTCTGCCTCCTTATCTGGTATTTGTGTACAGTGTTTATAGGGACTCTTCTCATGTTAGCCCTGCATCTAACAGCAGGGCCTCAGCTCCACTCCCCAACCCTCTATGGGCACTTCCCAGACCCCAAATAATTCTCCTGTCCCAAACTCAGTATTACTGTGCTAAAAACATCATAGTTTCTTATCAGAATTTGCTGCATATTGAAAAATTGTCCAGTAACACAAAGGTTGTTAAGTAAGTTATTTATTCTTTCCCAGAATATACAACGTAGCTTCCCTTAGACTCTGTCTGCTTTGGTCCTATCCTTTGGGGTTCCTGTAAAATAAGAAATAGCTTGTATTGTGTTCCCTTCCTAGTTCTGTCTGCCTTCCAAGCAAGTTGGCAATATGGGAGAAGGCATCATCAAAACAAACTAAAACCTGAAAAAAATCTACCCTATAAAAAGATGTAACAGTAGGTACATTCTCCCTGCAATGGAGCTAAGTGTGGGATTCACCTTTTCTGAGGCAGTGTTCCAATCCACCTATGACTACCAGATGCATGACTTGGTTAATATTCAGAAACCCTGGAAGGCTTTGTGTTTTGAAGGTGCTGCATTTTATCAGTCTTCTTAAATTCATTTGTCTTTCTATGTTTACTTGCATCTTTCCTTTTCCTTTTACTTCTTTATTCTTTCTTAATCTCATCTTATTAAACCAGATGTTGGTGCAAAACTTGCTAGAATGTTAATGACTATTTAGTATATTTTGGATAACCCAAGCAGAAATTTTTTGTTTTAATTGTTGATTAATAATTCTCTTTTTTTTCAGAATGAAGAATTATGCACAGTCTTAAATGACTACTGATTCAGTTAATTCTGGAACCAGCTCATGGAGAGCAATTCATTCAATGGAACTCAGTACAGTATCAGAACTAACCAGAATTAGAATTGTGACAGGCAAAGTTAAGCTGATATAATGGGCCACATTATGATAGACATACTGATTTTCTGAAGTAAGCTACATTGTGCCATTAGGTTGAAAATGTCTTTACAAGTACTGAGTCAGAGTTATCGTCTTCATACACCATCGTAGTAACTGGCATTAATCAGTCTGGCTATTCAAAACATATCAGTCTTTACTGCTAGAAGAATAATAATGCTCATCCCATTGACATGTGTGAATTTCTCATGGACATAGGAACTTCTTTTCCTTTCTTTCCCCTGTCCCAGGCTTTTGCATGCAGCTTACCATGACATTCTGAAACTTGCTAGCTCAGCCTGCAGAAAGATTTTTCCTATCTTCAGTCATCCTGAGCTGCTGCTCCCTATGTTTGATCACTTTTCTGGAAATCACATTAATTTTCATTCAGGAATTCATACAATTTCCTCCAAAATATAAAATTACTTCCTCCAGTGCATGTGCATAAGTGGGTGGTTTTCTTTTCTCCTTTTTCTTTTCCCTCCCTTTTTTCCTTTTTTTTTTTTTTTTGGTTTTGTTTTCATTTTGTGTGTGTGCTTTTACTTCCCCATTGTCACCAGGAGCCCCTAGTAGTCCTGCTGAATTATGGAAAGGATCCAGTATAGAAGCTGAAGTTTACAAAGCCCAGGTGGCATGCTGACAGATGAATTGTGATGGCAGCTGGCAGCTGGAGGGCTTGGTATATTAAACAAGATGAGTGGGTGGGTGAGGAATGAGGGTCTCTGTGATTTGAACATCCTTCATCTAATCCCTTAAGCTTTACAAGAGCCAAATTCATTAAGGAGATTAAGCACAAAATGAAATGTCTAATGTCATGAGAGAGTGCAGTTGGATTTTTTTCCCATTTGTCCAGCTATGATACCTCAATATTAAATTGATTATGTCATAGGAATGGCCTTATAGAACTATTTAAAGCTCCAGCTTTGACACAGGGCACTTAATATTGACACATGCAGCCAGCTTTACCAAGATCAGCCTGCACCTGCTAAAGTACCACTTATCTGACTGACAGAGAGGTTTGAAGGATGCCTGTTTAAATGGTCTAGGTAGTACATGTTAGATAATGATCTTTTTAATCTGTTTGAAACAAGACTGTAGCATCTGATCCTGTACAAGACCTGAGTCTTCTGAACCCCGCAAGGCTGATTCCATACAGTTTGATTCTAATCAGTGGATTAAAAGTGAATAAAGCAGCAGGGTTTTCAAAGTATTCTATTTTCCCATGTTTTATTCCTCATGCACCCCAACCTAAATACAATATGTAAGCTTTCACAAATCTTGGCAGATATGTCGAGTATGGGATTGATTCAACACCTGTCTTGACAATATTAACAACTATGAGACTAATCTCTTGTTTCTGGAATGCAATCTGTAAAATTGTGTTCTGTTTATACAGAGATATAAAAAAATACTTAATCCAGATTTGTTCATCTGACTCACAGGCTGGTTAACGGAATGCATCAAGCTTGATCTTAAGCATGATATTTATTTGCCTTTTTCCTAATCATACCCTGCATGCATCTTTAACAATGTACTGTATTTTGAAGCAGGTTGTTTTCCTGGAGATAAAACGCCTCTTCATATCTGTTCTGAAGGAAGAAATTATACAGATCTGTTTCATCTGTATGGGGAGCACTATTATGTTAGGCTAGATATGCATGGTTTTTATGCAAAAATAATTGGAGATATAATTCTTTTAAGGGCACTGAACATTCCAAGTGTGAAAGAAAAAAAAAAATCACACCAAAAGAAAAAAGAAACTTGTACTCTGTAGATACCATGATGATAGCGAACAGTTTCCAAGGTTGTTGGCTCATTCTAGTTTTCATTTGTTAGAAGCTAAGATTCATTTGACTCAGGTTTAATATATTTCCATCCACAAGAGCATTGAGGAATCACCTTCTGAGGTGCTTACTGAGGTTATCAGTGAGACCCTTGAAGATGGAGTCTTAAATTACGAGTGCTACCTTCAGCTATGAAATAAAAAGATGGTAGTGAATGTAGATACTGAGAGCCTCTTATTCAAGCAAAGTAAAGGATGAAAGAAGTGACTGAAAACGTTAACTTATGGGACAGGGCTGACTGCGAAAATTATGATGCTCGAAATTTTGATCTGAGTGTTTTATTGGCAGATATTTAGTCAGTTATTTTGTCAGGTAAGAAACATCAAAACAGCTCAGCTTTACAAAGTGGGTGGCTTCAGTATTAAAGAGATCTTCTGCTGTTTCTTTGGTACTGCTTGGAGGGCAAAAAGAAGGAAAAAGTATCAGACCAAGGTCTCAGTCTTATTTATGTTCTTATTCTTTTATCATTAACGTGCTCTCTTGAGAAACCAGTGGGGTGCACTGACTAGAATTTTTTTCAGAACTAGGATGGAGTCACTATGGAGGAAGAAACTTTTGACCCCCTTTTGTGGAAATGCTTTATGCAGTCTGCTTATTGCTTGTTGCGGGTCCTCTGTGTTACAACATTTTAAGTTACAATTTAGTTTTTAGGTATTTCTATTAGTTTGTCTCCACTTTGTGTAAGACATTTGAATGTTCTAAACTTCATTTGAAATATGGAGCATTTGAAAAAAGGAATAAACAACTGATGCATTTAGATAATCTATCTAAATTATGAAAGAGGGACTTTCCAGTTATGAATACATAATACAAAATTGGTGACTGGCTTCTGACACACTAATCAGTAGTTTGAGTAGTGAAAATATATGCCCATGAGGCTCAAGTGGATTAGTGTATGCTCCCAATGACACCATTCACTGTGATATTTTTCCTTGCTTCACATGACACTTTAAATTCAGATAGCAAACATATCTATACATGTGCAGCCATTTATCTGGTGAATGGAACATTATTTGGGGTAATACCTATAATATAATATACTTACTAATAAACTGTTGGAGATTTTGCTTTGCATTTAGTTTGTATTGGAAGTCAGATTTGCTCCACTCTGAAGCAGGCAACTGTTGAGAGCTAGCACCAGTAATTCATTCCATTATCTGCAAGTGGCATATATCCTCCATTCTCTGCATTCAGAGTAATGAGCCAACAATAAAACATACCTCTATGCATCACTCATTTGTTAGTAAATTGTCACAGTTAAAGGATTTATGTGATTATATGAACAAAACTGGAAATCTGAGCAGCATTCCTTTTGAAATATATGCTCTATTCTGTTGTTTATTTTTATTTTATTTTACTTTTTGAACAAACATATGTTTGTAGTCATAGCTTCTGATCTAAAGCAACACTGCTATATCTTTAGTTAACTCGGGGAAAAAATGTTAAGTGCTATCTGAGAAAAACTGGATAAAATGCCACCTCTGTTCAGAAATATAAATCCAAAAATTAATATACATGCCCAAATGAAAATTTACTTGGTTTGCTGGGATTACTTCTTAAAACCTATCATTTCATGAACACATATTAAAGCAAAATAACATTTTCTAGATAAATTTTTATTAAACTGATGACACTAAGAACCATATTAAGGATTGAAAAGCACTTCTTATGAAATTTTGATTTCTAGAAACAGGGAAGTTGTAAAGAACTTCACTTGCTAACTTAACTTGCTGACACGACCTCAAACACTTAAAAGCTCTGAGATGAACACTAGACCTCTAGTTACTCGGACGGTATTGGCTTTTTGAAATAGAGAATAGTGAATCTTGTGAATTGTCATCTGCCATAATTTATAGATTTATTTACTTTCTCACAACATAGTTATGAGCCCAAAGGTTGGTGATGAATATAATTAAATCTAGTAAGCAACCAGTCACAAGTAGTGTCCTCCAGGTCTCAGTATTGGGCCCAGTTCTGCTTAATATCTTTACTCATGACCTGGATGAGGCAGTTGAGTGCACCCCTCAATATGTTTGCAGATTATACCAAATTGGGTGGGAATGTTGATCTGCAGGAGGGTAGGATAGCTCTACATGCTGAATCAATGTGCTGAGCACAATGACAACAAGTGGTGTTTAACCAGGAGAAAAGGAGGCTGAAGGGAGACCTTATCGTTCTCTACAAAGAAAGGAGATTGTAACTAGGTGGTGTTGGACTCTTCTGCCAAATCGCAAGCAATAAAACAAGAGGAAATTGTCTCAGCTTGCAACAGGGGAATTTTAGATTGAATATTATGAAAATTACCTCCCTGAAAGGGTTGTCAAGCACTGAACAGGCTGCCTAGGGAAGTGATAGAGTTGTTATCCCTGGAGATATTTAAAAGATATGAAGACATGGTACTCAGGCACATGGTTTAAGGATGGACTTGGCAGTGTTAGGTTAATAGCTGGACTTGATGTTCTTGAAGGTGTTTTCCAACCTTGACCATTATATGATTCTAAAATTTAGTATTTCTGAGTTTAGATGAATATATTTTACACTTGCAACATTTCCAGTGACCATAGTGGAAGTTCAGAAACCTATCTCATATATAAATATAAATACGTAGTGTCTTGCACTGAATACCACTCAATAAGACAAGTTATATAATCTCCACTTAATTTGTAACTTTAAATTGTCTCAAGAAGAGGAAAACATAACTGAGAAACCAGGAAGCACATTCACCTGATAAAATAACTTTATAATAAAGAATATTTTATCAATTAATGCTTCTTTATAAGCCTGAATAACTGACTTTTGCTTACATTTAAAACATATATACATGCCCTGTATGCAGCATTCTTCATGAATATGTTTGCAGTGCTTCATCAGCTAAAATCTTCATTAAGACATGGCATTCCTACTTGCAAAGCAAAGACAAAATTGGAACTATCACACCCTTTTCCATTATGTTTGTCTATGCAGAATCTGAAGGCAGGCTTCCTTCCCCTGTCTAAATGCTGTCATCTCCTTCAGAATATCTATTCTAAAACTAATTTCCCTAAGCATTCTTTATATATTCCTTTACGGTCCTAGATGTAGAGAAAGAACTAACTGCAGGGAACAATTAATCTCAGCTTAAAATAGAATGAACAAATCCCTTCCTAAAAATGCCTCTTTACTTCACTTGGAGGAACTATAAAGAGATTTGAGGGGAAGTATCTCAGATGTAGGCTTCCACATTACAGACAACTAAAATTAGGTGAGATGGTTTTTACTCAAGTATCAATATAAATAGCTGCATCACAATTTACATGAATAGCTGTGCACAAGGAGACATTATACTTAAGTTTAGGTACATTAAGGACTCATATCTTGAAATTAACACATTTATATGAGAAAGTTATGGCACTTTCATAGCAAAATAACTTTTTAAACTACTTTGATGTGAATTTCTAAAAGTACAGTTTTGATTCTAACTCCAGATATTTTTTCTTCTTTCATAATCCACAGTGTTTATAGCTGTCATGGAAAACTATAAGGGTAGAATGTCAGTGCAGTTACTTTTCAGACTTTAATAGCCACTCAGTCCTAGTCTGTAGCTAAATATGTACATATATCACATCCCAAGGCAATACTTATTGTTGCAGAGGCCTCACCTATAAGTCTTTAACTGCTTAAAATGAAGGCTTTCAGAAGAGGCATAATCAAAGACAGAATCAGAACTAGTAATGTTGAAAGGACAAAATTATAGTTGTTTAGAAATATTAAAATGTTTTGATAATCTGAATTTTTTCATTTTTTATGCAGTTTCTAAATATCCTAAGAGTCTGAAATTTTCTGCTGCCCAACCCCTCCCTAACCTCTGCTCCTTGCTCCTTTCCTCCCTCCTTCTCTCCATCTCTCTTTTTTTTCCTGTAGAAATTACTGAGAATGACAGAATGGCTTGATCTGGAAGGGACCTGAAAGATCATCTGATTTTAACTCCTCTACCATGGACAGGGATATCATCCACTAGACCATGTTGCTCAAAGCTCCTTTGAGCTTTGTGTTGAATGCTTCCAGGGATGAGGCATTATATTGTGCTTGCATGACAAGGTTTTGGTAGCTGGTAGGACTACAAGGGTGGGTTCTGTGAGAATCTGCCAGAAACCTCATATATGTCCAATAGAGCCCATGTCAGCCAACTCCAAGACAAACCTACTCCTGGCTAAGGCTGAGCCAATCAGCAATGTAGTAATGCTTCCGTGACAATGTATTTAAGAAGTAATTGCAATAGAGAAGAGTGAGAACAGGTGTGAGAAACAGCTCTTCAGACACCAAAGTCAGTGAGGAAGGAGGAGAAGAAGGTGCTTCGGTTGCCTGGGCAGAGATTCCCCTAAAGCCTAGAGCCTTCTTTTCTCCACACTGAACAAAACTCTCTCAGCCTGCCTCCATAGGAGAGGTGCTCCAACCTTCTGAGCATCTTTATGGCCTCCTCTGGGCTCACTCCATTAAGTCCACAACCTTCTTGTGTTGTGAACAGCAGAGCTGGATGCAGCACTCCGGGTTGGGGTGGTCCCAAAAGAATGGAGTAGATGGATAAAATCACCTGCTTTGCCCTACTGGCCACACTTCTTTTTATACAGCCCAGGATACAATTGATCATGTTTGATCTCATTAAACCTTTTCCTCACATTCCTTAAATATAACCAGATTTGACTTTTGTCTCTATTTAGCTGTGCAGAAACTTATAAGCGGCCTGTGACTTCAAAGTACTGGCCTTTCTAGCACCACAGCTACTCATTCTAGTGCAACATTAATTTATTATCAGGAGCCTTGGTGAGTTTCCTAAAACAACTCTCTCCTCATGGTTGCTTCCATGACCATTGATCTTGTCCTAAAGGAAAACATGTCAGAGGTGGCATCTGGTTTTATTGTTTGACATTTTCCTTCTCTTGTGTTGTCACATATTTTATCTCATTTTCCTCCTTTAATCTTACCAAAGCTTGTCTTTTCCATTCTGTCCAAATTCTGCTTTTCTTACTCTGTTTGCAGTTTGTCTTTGTTTCCTCTGTTTGTTTTCTCTTAATATTGCCAGGTATTATTCTGTTGTGATTTTCTTTCTGTGATGTCCACATGCATGACTTGAAAGTTTTGACTACTTTGAGTATATAAATAGGAATTGTATTAGTTTTTGGGTGAGCAGAAGAAGTCAAAGTGAATTCTTCATCAAAGCAAGGATACCTTGTTAACATACATGTTAACATGTATACAGGCATTATATAGGCATTATGTTAATGATAATTATAAACACATTTTTAATCCAGAACTCCCTGCATATGAATAGATAAAGGGTTCTGTACCATTATGGACTGGTTAGTCTTGTATTTCAAAGTGTCTTTTGCTTAGTACTTAGTACTTTTGCTTTGTCTTTTCCTTAGTACGATTCTGACCACAATAAGGCTTGCTACAAATAAAGACAGGCATAAAGCTATGAAGTGGATCACATTTGAAAGACTGTCATTCCTTCAAATTTGAGTATCAAAATACTGTAAAGCGTTTTAGAGCAATACACTGACTCACCTGCCAATACCACATTTCTGTAGGTTCTGCTTTAGTCCACTGCCCTGCTGCACTGACTGATGATGTATCATGCTATTTCTTGGACATTCAGAATCCTGCAAAATGGCACAATGACATCCTGAGCAGCTCTTCGTTGAGTAGTATATATTCAGTCAGTTTTATTTGTTCTCAAGGCAACAGATTCACTGTGAACATGATATAGAACTATATTGTACAG
>VYZS01069866.1:20381-46445 GCA_013400695.1 Neodrepanis coruscans | reverse complement strand
CCTTGGTAACCTGGCTACTCCTCCCAGCCAGCATGTAGGCATAGGAGAAAGAGTTATTTTTTTCTTTGTCTTCCTCTGTGGTTTTAACCCAAACCATTACAGTTGTGATTTAAAAAATATCTTGAAACATGTTAAAGGTAATATTTAATTTATTTGGAAAGAAGGGTCTCATACAAGAATTTTAATAGTTCATTGGCATCAACTGAATGAAATGAATAACAGTAGGTCATGACTTCTTTAACTCTTGAATAACTTTAAAGACTAAACTGTGGAGTTGTAAAATAATAATAAGTTTTTACGAACCTTGGTTTAGAAACCAATGATTTGAACAAAAAATAACAGTCTGCTAGTTTTTAATCCACTAAAGAGGCTTGTTTACTTAATGTTACACTCCATAAATTGTGGGTTCCATTAAATATCTGCCAGTGGCTAAGTAGTAGGTTCTGTTTAGATAATTTCTTTGGGTTATTTCATACAGTGCAGTGTAGTTTGAAAGTGTGCCTTTGGATTTTATTGAAACATTAATAGTTTGTTTTGTCTTTTTTTCTGAAAACCTACTGTGTATTTTACTCAGGTAGGTACTATAGTGCTCAAAGACTGATCTCCTTGGGTCTGAATAATATGAAATTTCATACTATTTAACACTTTATAGTTTACTTATTGAAAGGGCCGAACAGCCCAGCTTAATAATTTTCCTTGAGAGTTAAGCAATTGATTCTGAGAAAACTCCAGGCAAACTGAAGTTTAAAACACATTTAGATTTTCCTTTTTTTTTTTTTTTTTCCCCTCTAGAGGATGTTCTGTGTAACTATAGTACAAAAAATTGCCTCATATTCTGCATGGGTGATGCTGTCCTTTTGTATCTGAAATCCACACAAGTCAAAGCAAGATTCTTAACTGACTGAATTGCATAGCAAAAGAAAGGAGTAACAGTGCTAAGTATTTACCAGTAACAAAGTTTCTAAAAGTGCTGGAATGGTTTTGTATGCAGTGAATATGAACTGGGTTTCACCCAGTGTAATGAAGGACTCATAAGTCATATTTTAAAAGAATAGTGTGTGTCAAAAAGTGGGAAATGTCCATTAGCTGCATTTCTAGAATATGTTAGTCTATGAATATATAGTTAAACATTGTGATTTATACATATATAGAGGTGTATTTTAAATGTACATATTCTACAAAAATGCTCATAAAAAATCTGTTTAAGATTTAGGTCTATGCTGCTTTTGCAAACTATGTTTGAGAACAAGTGCTTATTATAGTAAAGATAAGCATTGCAAATTAATCTTATCAATATCATAGAATTTCTCATGTAGTTTGTACTGGAAGGTTTTCACAATTATGTTTATTAATTATCTGAATGAAGAAATATCCAATTGCAGCTAAGTATTTTATATAGGACTTCTGTGAGTAGATTTCTTCCTTTTGATTGACATTTGAAAAAAAACGCACACTAAAAAAGTGCTTTTCAATGGTAAACACTATGAATTGAAAAAGTAAGAAGTATCTCTTATATTAACTCAACTGTTTCATAATGTTTTTTCTAATAGGCCTAGTGGTTTTCAGTAAAAATTATTTCTTCATGTTACACTTACTAGAAGTGGGAAAATGTTACAGTTAAATTGCGTTGATACTGTGGTTAAGAGACTTGAAAAATACTTCTTTTCAAAATTGTACATATATTAAGTTTCTTGAGTAGCTACCAAAAAGATTGACAGCTGCATCATTTTCATGTTGATGAATGATTCTCTAATATATTTGGAAAACAACTGGGCCTATTAAGTTAGGGGCTTACAGAGTTACTGCTGAAGCAGGTTCTGCTCAAAGAACTTTTGTCTCAATACATACAATATTTCACTGTAATAGTAAATAGAAATATGATGGAATGATAATGTTAAATTAAGCTCCTTTCCAGAAAAAAAAATGGGTTATTGGTACCGAAAATACTTTAACAGAATTTTGAGTGTCAAAAAAGAGTTATTTCCCCATATTATTCCTAATAATAAAATTTAAAAATATTGATTTCTTTTTGAAAAAATATTGGCTTTTTTGCCATACTCACTCTCAGAGAGCAGCAATGACTGTCTGCTCTTTGGAGCACTGGCAGAGAAGGAGGGAAATCCAAATGGCAGGGAAGGGACTTAGCTAGTTGGTGCCCATCCTGCTGCCTCCAGAGAGGCAAATGAGAAGGCACTGGAATGGTAGCCTAGTTCTGCTTAGAGTCCAGGTCAGGCAGTTAGTCTGTTAGTACACTGACACTGGTTATGCTGAATAACAGTAACTTCTACTCAATTGTGCCAATTTGTATCTTGATCTTCTTATTTTTTCCTTCTGAAACATTTTTATATTTTACTTCATATGTTTGGAGAAAATGGTGTGTTAGATAAATTCTTTGATTTCACAGGGAGAAATTAATATTAACATCTAAAACAGTATTTAAAAACTGAATAGTCAAATGTTGCTTTTCTTCCATAAACCAAGACTGAAAGGAATAATTGCTTTATTTTGACAAGGGAACCAAAGAAGTATGACATAGAAGTCTTACTGGAATGCATGTGAGAAAGCTAGGCTGTCATGTTTACAAGGTGATATTTTTCATATGATGAATTTTTCAAACAGTAAGTGGTCTGTAAACTATACTGATATTTTTCTGAGGAACACAAGCTTCTTTTGGCTATCCTTTAAATACAAAAACTATGAATAATTAATGGTAGTTAATTAAGCAATTAAAGGTAATTAATTTTGATTATGCAGCTATTTTATGAAAACTCTAAATTGTTCCAAACTGCTGCTATTTTTGCATCACATATACTATTATTCAGTTCATTTTACACCAATCATTGACTGTTCTGCAAGAATAGTTGAATAAAAGTTGGTGTTGAATGGAGTCAGCATCATATTCTGTGTAAGCTCTTGTTTCTGAAGAGAAAAGGGAATGCATGACCATTTTGGTGATAAGTAGTATCATATGTGAATAAACAGATGTATTTTCAGTATTCCTTTTATCTCAATTCTGTAAAGTGCCATTTAATGCTTTTCATTTAATTTCTACTTTTAATTATAATGTCTTTAATTGCAGTAACATCTCTTAAATATTATATTCAAAGACTAATAATTTCTTGATATTTTATGCAACGTATTTCATTTACACACAAGCTTTTTCACCAGCTGAGTCTCAGCTACATCCCAAACTGCTGAAAGGTTTTGAATTGCTATTGGCAAAGAGGTATTCTGTAGCTTCTGAATATTTTAAGAGAACAATATATCTATGAAATATTCCATAGTATTGTGCTGTTAATTGAGATGTGTGAGATATTAGGCTTTAAAGGACCTTCATGTTTGTTTTAACTTTGTTTTGGAAGAGCAAAACCAGAAATGTGTAATTCTGCTACTTGTCGATCTACACTTATATATGACCAAAAACTGTCATCTTGATCTTGCATCTCTGATATTCTTTTGAAGCATGTGTTTTATCGAGAGTTCACTTAGAAAAACTTGATATCTTTTTCTAGTAGTGCCTCCATATACATAACCAACATTGTAGTTGCTTTATAAAAGAATATTGCTTGCAAGAAAAATAATAGATTTATTAATTTATTTTGCTTTGTTGCCCAAACATTGTCTGCATCTGAATATTATGATTGCTCCACGTTTTGTTGCTGCAACATTAATAGTACTGCTTTTACTAGTACTATTAAACAAATAGTTAAAATAAGCAGGTTATTAAGAAGTGTCCTCCTTTGATGTAATTTTTTTTAAAATTTTGGTAATAAGTCATCACTGGTTGTAAAAGCAACCTCATTATTTCTCAAAAAAATGATTTTTAGTTTCCAGCTATAATAGTGAGAATTTTCTTTCTAAATATTAAAAAAAATGAAGAAAATTTCTACTATGGTTAAGGTAAAAGTACTGATTTCTTTGAACTCAAGAAATGCAAGATACTATAAATTTATCTCAGCATTTATTTTATTGGTTTCCCTTTGTGGCAGTTTACTCAGAAGCATGAACAAGGTTTACTATTCAACATTGATTTTATATTTTCATACATAAATGCTTCCCTTGTTAATCTAATATTTCCAAGAAGCAAAATGTTGTGTATTTTGGTACTTCCAGTGTGCATTTTTTCATTATTTAACTGTTTTGCTCTATATGTTTCACAGATTCTGAAAATGGAGTGGGGAGGAGAGTATTCTCTTGATTCTTCCAATTTAGACTGTTTGTTAAATGTCCTTCCTGGAGAATTGGAATTCCAGCAAATCCTGAGTGACCTTGATGAGAAAATAAAGAAGAATTCTTCCAGGTAAAAAGTATTGTATTTGTATAAAAAATATTGGTGAAATCATCACTGCATTTAGGAAGAAATAAAATTCTGATAAATATTCCAGCTGTAATTTTATCTAAACCGCTTGAACATTTAAGAAATTTTAATGCCACATAATTATTGTGCTCTAGTCTTTCTCTCTGGTATTTTTAACAGTTGAATCATCCTAATCTTAGGTTTTATTGCAGTAGGTGTGATAGTGAAAGAAGAAAATGTGAGTTCCCATGACAGTTGTATTTCCTACAACTGTGAGATAGAATTTTTATTCACTAAAGGAGCTACAAAATGACAAAAAGCAACATTTGAACTCAGTATATTCTTTAAGCATTTCTAATAGAAATAGAAAAAGTAAGTTAATATATGTAATCCTTATTATATAACTTATTGCTTTGACTATTTGAGTTAAAATTCTTGTGCTGCAATGGAAAGTTTTCTAACCAGAATTTGTAATGTATTTCTTTGTCCACTTCTTTGTAACATACTGATTTCCAAAAATCAGTGCTTTAGAAACAGTGGACTAATGAAAGCATTTGTTGTTGATGCAGACTTTTTTGATGACTACAAAATAATCAGCTCAAGATTATGTGCCTTATTTGTGGCTTAACTCTCTAGTACCTTTTTAATACTTTGGTCTGTGAAAGCTGCTCTTAAGCAAATAAACTTATTGTCCACTTTAAAAAATAAGTTTGCATTCAGTGATGTAACACATGGCATGATTTGACAATATATTTTGAAAATGCTTGCCCTTGGATAACAGTACATCTTACAGAGTTGTGTGATTTCAAAGAATGCCCTTTATGACATCTGTTTTAAGACTGTGTAGTTTTAATGTAGCCCACATTTGTGAGAGCTCTTTGCTGCTCCCAAACAGCTTCCTAAAGAGGGGAAACAAACCATTGCCTTATCTCACTGAAGACTGATTTTGTTCATTTCTGAGTTATTTCAGTTATGCCAGGATGAATGTTTTTTCAAGGGTTTTTATTTTTTATTTATTACTCTAATCTCACATTTTCATTTAAAAATTTAGTGTTTACTAAAGTATATGAAATATTAATAATCCCAATATAACAATGACAGTGGTGATCTGGAAAATACACTGTTGTGGACCACTGTATAATACAGTTTCATGTTACAGTTTTCCAGCTGTTGACATGAGTGAAATGTTTAGTTGATGTCATCAGCATTTTTACCAGAATTGTCACCTCTTCAACTAGCAAATAAAAGTGATTTTGTTACCATTATGCAGAGACAGCCTGACAGTTAGGAAGATTTTTATCAAGATAAACCTTCACAATGAATGCTTTACTATTTGCTTTTAATGTGTGTGAAAGGTATGCTGTTTATGGAGAAAACATTTGGCTGTGGGAAAGCAAGGCAGTTGTCCATTCCCTTTAGTGGTACTTTATATCACAACATTTTATGTTACGTTTTTCATTAATAACATTGTGGAACTGTTAGTATGTTCTGAAGAAGGCTAATTGTCCCTGTCTTAGGTACCTAGTACTACAAATTAGAAAGACCTTTCATTGTAAGTTTTGTAAGATCCAAATTATATTTTATTGAAAGAGAGCAGGAAAGTGGATTTGGATATGGTACACAGCAATGAATGTCAGGAAAAGTTTTCTTAAGCTAGTTTTTAATCTAATTTTCACAAGGAAAAACAGAAAGTAGCTCCATAGTTACCAAGTGACATTTTTTTCTTATAATATGTCAATTTCAGAAATGGAGAGAAGTTTAAAAGATGATGGAGAAGCAGATGATGTGACTTTCAATTAAATAGAGTCATTTTATTGCTAATATATTAGAGGTAGAATGAAAGGAAATAAATTTCAACTTGCGATTGATCTTTGTGAGTGGTATGATAAAGAGCATCTTCATGTGCTACAGTGATACAATTGAAATACAACATATTTTTCAACAGATAGATTTATGCTTTTATTAGACCACAGAGAATGAACATAATAGTATACAGCATGTATTTTTAAAAATAGAACATTGTGTAAAAAATTATGAGATAAAAGTGTGTAAATCGCTTGAGTGCTCATTTATTGCTTTCCAACTGAATAGCTTCTATAAAATTGTGTGACATGAGAAATCAGATATACTTTTCAGCAGCTGAATTATCTTCAGTATTTTTCTATTGTACTAATTCAATTTGGTACTCTAACAAAAAAAAAAGGCATCTTTGTGAATTTGTTTTATTTGTAAGTTTTAAGGTAGTAAGTAGTTCGTTCATTCACTTTTACATATAAACAAACTCTTACTAAGCTTGAATGTTAACTTTATTTTTACAGCAGTTTATAGAAGCAGGTGAATATGAACTCTCAAAACTATTGTCCTTGCTGGCCAGTTTTATGTACAGTGATAGTCTCAGGTTATTCTCTAGTCTGAATTTGTGTTCATCAGGATGGCCTTCATTCTTTCCCTTCATGTTTGCTTCGACTTTTACTATTTATCCAAACAGAGTATTTGGATTATTTTTCCTAATTGATAATTTAAGAATTACTATGAGAATTTTTGAGCAATCCACAGAACTAAACCTTTGGCTGATATTTAATACTTCTACATAGGAAACATAGTACAGAGCTTGAAACTAAGCTTATAGATCCTAAGACTGAAGTGATTGTAAGCATGAAATCTCTCTAGCCGTTGATTTTCCTTCTGTATATTCAGTTTTTTCTTCAGTGAGTGACTAGCTGCCTTTTGGTAGCGATAAAGCAGCATGAGGCTGTAGGACAGTGTAAGGTATTCTAGGTCTTTATCAACAGAACAGTTGCTCAAAAGTTAACAAAATTATTTAGTAATAATTTTAACTCCACAATACACCGAGACTATAACATTGTGAGGCTTTTCACAAAGGCTTAATTCAGCTTCAGTCTGTTAAACTTTCATCTGACCCTGTGTCTAATTAGCAGTAATTTAGGCATCAAGGATTTTGAAGGTTCTTTTTTGCAAGACTCTGGTGAGATCAATACTAATAAGTGCCTATAGCATTGCATCTTTTTCCCTAACTGTTCAATATAAATTGTGATGATTATTTGAGAACTAACAAGACCATTACCTTGAGAATCATGGACTATCTGGAAAGTACCTCAGTAAAGATGTTAGTATGACATTGTCAAGGTTTGGAGAATGGAAATCATTTCTCCCCTCTCAGTCCCGTGTGGAACCCGCGGGTTGGAGCGGGGTTTGCCCCGCTATGGCCCAGCGGGCGCACTCCGGTGGGCGGTGTCCGGTGGGCTCTCGCTGGACCGTGGGGGAAGGGGGGTCTGAGGAGGGGTCATGGGCCTTGGGCCCGGCGGCCTGGACCGCATCTCTCCTCTCGCGCGTGTCGCTGGGTGGCCAGGGGAAGCCCCGGGCCCTGAGCAAGGGCGGCGGCGAGAGCGGCGGCGACAGCTGGGCGGCCCCGTGGAGTGGCGGGGGCTGTGCTGGGGCAGGCTGTGCGGCCGCACTGCCGCNCCCACCCACACATGGGCGGACTGGGATCCCCCATAAAAGGGCCGCACAGCCGCCATTTTGCCCTCTTTGACATTGGATGTGGCAGTGGTAACATCGCCTCTCGTTTTCACCGGGACATACACCCACATGGAGATCGGGTAAGCGATTTTCTGCTGCGGCGGTCGGGTAGGCATTGCCTGCGGGGGGGGAGCCGTTCTTTTGATCACATTTTTCGTGGTCAGGTTTTTTTTCTTTCTTTCCTTTCTTCTTTTCTCTTTATGGTGGGGTGGACTTCCCTTTTCTCGGAATTGCATTCTTCCTCGTGAATTTCTGGGAGGCGGATTTTCTTCCTCGGGGAGGAGGGTTGTTTCTTCCCTTTCATTTTTTTTCCCCATTGTTTTGGTTTTTTTCTTCTTTCCCCGGGGTGAGTGGTCTGGCAATCATCAGCGACTATTGCTGGGTCCAAAGACCACATCTCTTCTTCCATCAGCACTAAATCCCTCCCTGGGCTATTGGGAAGGGGAGGGAGGGGGCGCGCGCGCGGCTTCTAATTTTTTCTTGAGTATCTCTCCTTCAGTCAAAGCCGGGCGGAAGCTTGTGCTGCTAGGTGGGTCTTCAGATTGTCCACGTGCTTCTGCTAATTACCCCGGCGTGTCTCCAGGCCCAAAGAGAAACCAGCACTATTTCCAGACTGTCCTCATCCCAAAACGGGCCCTGGGAAACTTAATTTGTTTGTTTGTTTGCACTTTATTTGTCGAGTTTTGTGCGTGTGCGCGAAATAAACTGATATTTGTGTGTCTTCTTCATTTTGGGGTGTGTTTGTAGCTTCTCTCGGAATCTCTTGTCCAAAATCGCTAAATTTGTGGTAAAACCACGACAGACATTCTCCAGCTGTTAATCATAACTTAGTTGATTTGCCAAGAAATGCTTCTCACTCTCAATAATTTACAACAAAGGGATCCAGCAGTTTCAAACAGTATGTTAAGTTTGGCTGTCTTGCTCCATTTTCCGCTGTCAGAACTGGAATGGACACGGGTTTATGTGTTTTTCAACTGAGATGTACTGCAAGAGTTATCTTTTTTATTTTGAAGAAAATTTTGACTTATTCTCTGGAGTTTTCAGGAAGCAGCTATACATCACATTCCTGTTATTCAAGAAATGTAGCAAAATTTTGCCACCTCCAACCAAAATCCTGGAGATCATTGAGGATTTAAAACTAGGGCTAATTGTAGAGAAATAAAAATGGTTGTTTTATCAGTTTTACTCAGACCTAATATTTATCACAGCTCTTGAAAATAGTTTAACTCTTTTGAGTGAATGTAACCTGCTTGCTGTATAAATGCATTGTTTACCTGAGAATTTAGTGCCTATAAAGATAGTAGAGTTATAGTACTAAAATCTTTGTCAAAACAGTAGCTGTGTAATCACTTCACCAGACTAACTGCCAGCAATAAGTAATTAAACTGAGAAAGGAATGTAATTTTTTCCCTGTGCAGACTGTGTTGTCTTTGTGCATAATCACTGAGTTTGAGTTAGTTGTTCCTTGTCAGCTTGCTGACTGGACGCCACAGTTTCTCAGAAATTGGCTATTTTATTGACATACATTTTCTTTACTCCAATAATCAGTGATTATAACTTTGTCAGTATCTTAGGTGGTGAGCTAGCTGTCATGTACATCTGCACAGGCTGTAATCAGATCTTTGACTGCACTGCAAAGTATCCCATTTCGTTTCATATGAGCATATATGAAATGATGGGTTTTTAACCATCATTATTTGTCACTATCATATTTTGGTCAATGGAGCTGAAAGACTCAAGTTTTACTATCAATCTTCTGAAATAACTTATCAAAGATTATGTCTTGTGGACTGAAATATTTCAAGCCCTTGAAACAAGGCAGTGGTTTGGTTAGAACCGTTTGTTCTTATGTGCTTAATCTGTTAAGTAATTTTTTAAGGTGCAGCAAAGCCATCACCATTAAAGTAGGAAGAATTTTGGGAAGTGAATATTTTTAAGGTTTTTAGATTTACAACAAGCCTGTAACTTTAAGACTCATATTTTGAAGAATTACTGGTTTTAAAAATGAGTATGAAGATGTACTTGTCTTAACAGCTTTTTTCTAAAGACTTAATATGTTTGAAGTCAGTGTTTTCATCAGTTTTGCTGCATACAAATGTTTAACTTTATTCTTCCTTATTTTGAATAGAACTCAGATACAAAACATGAATAAGAGTCATAGTCAAACTATGAAAAAAGAAAATTAACAAATAGGATGTGATAGCAAAGCCTATACTATTAGCAATAGCAGCTTTACTTTCTTGCTTCCTTGTCTGCTTTTGAGGTATTTTAAACAATATAAAACATAGTAAGTAGTTACATCTTTTATTTGAGTTATTAGAATAAGACAGTGGACGTGCCAGAAAGAATAAGCTGTTGGTCAGATTGAGTAAAATGGAATAGCATAAACATTATAGGCCTGGAACTAGAATAATCTAATTTTTTTTCAGAATTTTAAGAATGCTAAGATATACATTGTACCATGGCTGTTACTGTAGGCACAAGCATTGCAGGAATGCACAGGATGATAAATAATCATTTTTTGCAAAACTTCTTTTTTCTCTTGAAGGTAAGGTCATCAGAACATTCTTTGCAAGACCCTTTATGTTGTTCTTTTCAGTTAGATTTTATCTAGCATTTAAAAATTGCTAGAAAAGAAGTTACATATTTTTTTTCTTAAGTTGCTGTTTATTAAGACACAGTAGTCCTGAGGCATCAGTAATGGTCCTCCTGGGAAGTTTCCTTAATATTTCTCTTTGGACAGATCAGTTTTCATGAAATAAAGCAAAATATTTGTTCAATTGTGGAAGAAAGTAACAATGAAAATGCCTGTTGGAATTATACTGATAAATGTCTTCCTCAATTTTTTTTGCTACTCGAGGTGTATAGCAGGTCCTCTATATGCAGGTTTCTAAATTATATGACTGTTTTTTGTACAAAATGTTCTGTACCTTTGGCAGTCAGGCTTTTTAGTGAGTAATAGCAAAGTATGTTAGTGCTTATGTCTTCAAAAGCAATGGAAACAATTCTTTCACTTATTTTAAAACAGTCTGTTCTTAATAAAAGACATGTAAACTGATTCTAAAGCTAGATCTCCAAGAGTATGGGGATCTTAAGCATAAGGAACATGAGGTTGAAACATAATTCACTTTATAGCTTCACAGTTTAGTTTAACCAATGTCATTGTCGTATTATGGTTGTTCCATATGCTATATGAAATAAATTGAAATGTACTTGTTAGAAATTGAAAGGAGTTAGGAGATCATGCTTCAATTTACCCTTAGTAATCTTAGGCAATGGAAAACGATATCTGGAGAGAGGAAGCCTCATTTTGAGATTATATTTTTCAAAATAATGTTGTATTCATATGACAGTGCTCACACTATCAGTTTCATTATAGTACTTGGTTTGCAAGTGTTTGTCCATCGATGCAGCCACTTAAAAAGCAGTCTCTCCACATGACTAGGTTATCTGTAAACACTATCGTAAGTAAAATAATTAAGAGCTCCTAAGGGTTCTCATATTGAGACTGTGTCTCTGTGATGTGAGTACTTACCAAATGCTACTCCAGCAAAGCACTTCCTAGTGGAGACAGATAACATAACAGAACTTTGCTTTAGTTTGTAAAAAAAACACCCAAACACCCTTGCCTGTAAAAAGGAGAAAGTATTTCAGTGAAATAATATTTAATTGCATAGTGCTATGCTAGCAGAACTAGCCGTGAATAATAATATGCTCAAGGTACTACTTATGTGCAAGTAAGGATTTCTTTCTTGAAAAATCAGTCAATTTAAAAAAAAAATATATAAGCATAACAATATTTGCTATAGAGAAAGGTGTTTGTTTTCTCTTTAAGCTTTTATATTCCTCCCCTTACTTAGTGGTTTGATGACTGACAGTTTTTCTGTTTGTGTCTGAACAGTTCTACAGGTTCAAAAAAATCCAGTTGAATCATCTATGGAAGAAAAATTACTTGAGGGCTATTAAATTTGAACTCCATCTGTATGGATATAGTGTCAGTTGACAGCATCTGTTTTAGTGCTTTAGTTTCTTCAAAAAAGGAGAACGTTTATGCACTGAACTTAAGAAAAACCCCAAACATTTTCAATTAATGAAAAAGGATTATTGGGGAAAAAGAAATTCAGCGCTTTTTATGTATTTTTTTAATTGTACTTTTAAGAATAAAATTAATTAAATATATTAATCATATTTTTCAAATCAAAATTACGTGTTTTCTTCACAGTTTCTAAAAACAGCAAATTTCCTTCCTAAACCAAACAAAACAAAGTTTCATTCTCTGTACACTGATGCAAAGTGATAAAGTTTTAAATACTAAGCTATGTAGTAAGAATAATGTTTACCACATTTAGCAGAAGTCTTTAATTTAAAATGTTTGCTTTCTAAGCCCAGATAAAGCACATTAGTTTTTTTCCCAGAGATAACAAATTCCTAAATATTTAATTCATGTCATTTATGGAAGGAATAAGTATTAGAATTAACCATGTATTACTGAGTGTTGACAAAAATCTTAAAAAGAGGTATCAGTAGCTTCCAATGCCTGTTTACCTATAGAATGCTGTGAGTAAACAGGATGAACATTTTTTATTCAGTCAAAACCAGCTTTTGTCCTAATCAAATGTTTAGATTTTTGGCATAAAAGGCTGAAGTGAACACGCTTCTCAAGATTTACACTTTTTTGGGGGTGCAGTGAAGGGGAGATGGGGTAACTAAACCTAGTTCTGCCTAGATCTAGTCAAAACTATTTTTCTAACTGAAACTATAGAATATTACACATTGCTTTTGAAAAAAAATAGTTATGAAATACTGGGGAGTTGTTTTTGTAGGAAAATATGTGGAGTTAGACTTTTTTCTGTATTTGTTTTGTTTTGTTTTCACATAAGTGTCTACACAACAGGAGTAAAATAGTTCTGGATATTCAGTTGTTCCTGTGATCTTTGCAACTGAAATCACTGTAATAAGCTATGAAACACATCTGGTTTCATAAATACAGTTATGATTGTAGATGAATGTTAAGGAGTGGATTAGCTTCTTGAAAACAAACTGTTCTCTTTCAAATATTCTAATGACAAAACACGAAAGATCTGCTTTCTTGGCACAACTGACAGTAAAATTTTTTTCAATGCATCCCGTGATGTCAGTGGTTCTTTAGGAAGATTTTAATATGTGTTATGTTTTATGAAACAATTGCTCATTGCTAAAGGAGCAAAATTTATGTTACATCATAAGCACTGGGGACCAGATCTTAGGTTGGATGATGATTCATTAACTACTTTATTAAAAGGATTAAGATTGTTTGAGGAGTGAGGCTGTACTTACTCTTTCTGAGGATGATATGGTCTTGCTTGAAGGAAATTTAGTTTAGGTCTAGCTCAACTGTATTTAAAGGTTAATCTTGCAAATTCTGGCCTTGTTTAGTGAGAGTAATTTCATCTAGGAATAAGATGGACTAGTGTTACATTCATTTTAAGTAGTTTTTAATTTTAAATATCATATGTATAAAATGCTTCTATCTCCAAATAGTGAAGAAAAATCTTGCGTGTTTCTTCTTTATTTTTTTTTAGCATAGAAAAGTGTCTTAAAGGCCTGCAATCAGAAGTAAATGAAATATACACCGATGAAATTCTACAAAGCACAACTGACTGCATTCAGTGGCTAAATAACTACAATTTTAGTTCTCTTAGACCTTCTTCTACAGACCATGGAGAGCTGACGGAGTTCCTTAGGACACTGGTAAAAATTGTTTATTATAGAGACTTAATGTTTGGAAAGTTTATTAAATGATTGGAAGTGGGAGTGTGGGTGGGTGAGTTCAATTAAGTTTTCTCATTTTGGTCTTCAGTGTGATGATGATAGTTCAGAAATTCTGTTATAAGGCTTAGTGTTTTTTTCATGTCTGCAGCAGAATGTTACGTTTCCTTTTTGGTCATGCCTTAAATAGACAAACTTGGGACAAATCCTCTCACAGATGCTAGGATTGTTTCATAAAACACACCTTAGTAAAAAAACATTGGAAGTTACAAACTGAGTTTGTTAGTGTTGCTGCATGTTCTTCACTTGTAACAGTATGAATTTAACTCATGCTCCAGCAGTGTTCCCAGGTGGCCAAGAAGGCCAATGACATCCTGACCTGTGGCCGGCAGGACCAGGGAAGTCATTCTGCTTCTGTACTCAGCACTGGTTAGGCTGCGCCTTGAGTCCAGTTCTGGGCCCTGCAATTTAGGAATGATGTTGAGGTGCCGGAGCATTACCAAAGAAGTGCAGTGAGGCTGGTGAAGGGACTGGAGCACAAATTCTGTGAGGAACAGCTGAAGGAGCTGGGGTTATTCAGCCTGGAGATGAGGAGACTCAGGTGAGACCTTGTTGTAGCCAGGTAGGTATCAGTCTCTTCTCCCAGGCCTCCAGCAGTAGTACAAGAGTACACAGTCTTAAGCTGTGCTAGGGGAGGCTTAGTTTGGGCATTAGGAAGAAGTTCTTTACAGAACGAGTGATTTGGCATTGGAATGGGCTGCCCAAGGAGGTGGTGGAGTCTGTGGGGACGTTTTAAGAAAAAGACTGGATGAGGCACTTTGTGCTATGGTCTAGTTGACAGGGTTGGACTCGATAATCTCAGAGGTCTTTTCCAACCTAGTTGGTTTTATGATTCCGTGATTCTGTAATAGATGTTATTGTCCTTAATGCATTATTTAAGCATAAACTTCTTACCTGCTCTGTGGCCGGAGGGGCATGGGCTGATGTCCCATCCCTGAAAACTTTTAAGGCCAGATTGTGCTGGGTTCTGAACAGCCTGATCTGTTTGAAACTGTTGCTACTCATTGCAGGAGAATTGACTACGTGACCTTTAAAAAGTCCCTTCCACTTCAAATGAGTATGATTCCCCTCTTTTTATTTAAAAATATGGGAGCTACATCCATTGTCCTAGCAAGTTGTACAACTAGCTGTAAGCAGAAATCAGATTTGACTTCACTGAAAAATTCCGTCATTTTAGAGGGTATTTTATGCAAAATTTTTATTAAAAATTTACATTTGAATACATGTGTCAACATGGAAGTCTGTAAAATTGAATTGACTAGATAAGGGAAGGATGATACCTCAGCAAATGACAGCCTTTAAGTTTATATATAATCTACATATGTGTGTATATGTGATATGATCTATATATGTATGAGTGTCAAAACAAATAAATAGTATCCAGTGGATTATTCTTTGTCACTTCCATGTCGTGGTTTAGACTGTCAACACCTTTAGGCTAAGATTAGCTGTTATGGTAGAGAAAAACTGCTATGGAGAAGTGGAGTATTTTCTCTGGCTAGAGTGCAAGCTTCATTAAATCACCTCCTGTTTTTTTAATGCTTGGAAGTGGTTGTTGCTCTTTTGGTCATCCTTGAATCCACTGGATATTGACCTGCATCAGATGAGGAAGTAATCTGTAGAAACACCAGGTCTTTAACGTTCTTATGGTGAAGGAGTGATTCTGTCTTCTAACACAGTTGATCAACATGAATGTTACTGTTAGTAATCACCCCACTCAAGGGTGTCAGAGACTGCTACTTGTCGTACTTGATCTATAGGAAATCCCAGAGAAGCCCAGGAAATGCTGACCTATGAAGTTTTTTACTTAGGAGGTCTTTCATTACTTCTTAGTCCAGTCAGATCCTTATTTAAGTCCCTCAGTAGGTGGCATGGCAATGATGATGACTTGTGTTCATTCCCTGTGTTCTTCCTTCTCCAAGGTCTATTTAAGCCATATACCTGAACACCAGATGGCGGCATTTGTTTGGGAAACACTGAAATGTCCCCATCTCTGGAAAATTTTACAAAAAACATGCTTGCTAGCGCGTCAGCTTCCCAGGACCTTACTTAACTGCATGACAGTCTTACTATGAACTGTAGAATGCAGTTAAGCCTTGAGAATGGATCTGTGTCAGGCTGCTAAACCGGCAACAAAGCATGAGAAGCCTTAAAGTCTCAATTCTGCAGTTTATCAGAAAACATTTCTGGAGCTCAGGAACTTGGACATCACTATTTCCAGACTCATGTCTTCTTAGATAATCCAGCCGGTTGTGTAGATGAGAATACAAAAAAATGATATCTCTACACATCTGCAAGAAGTTATATTCACAGTAGGTAATCTAGTTCCATAAACAGGTCTGCAGTAGAATATATTCAGTAATATTCAGCATTAATGAGATTAATAAAATACTTTCTTAAATGTCTCTCTCCACCCATTTCATCCATTGCAGGCTTTTAATTACACATATACAATACATCTTCAATAATAGCAACCTTACTTCTACTTCAGGACAATATCCCAATTCATTGTTATCCCTTATTGTGTGTGTTTATTTTGTTAGGAATTCTGGTTATATTTTAAGGTGCTGGAGCAGTGCAAAGTTCTTTCTGTGCTTTGGCTGGGATGCTGTACTTAGGTTTATTGTTATTCTCATGCATTTGTGAATTCTTAGGAAAATATGAAGAGTTTCTTCATGAAGCCTAAAAGTTTTAATTATGTGTAATTTTGTCATTCTGTGAAATGTCTTCTAATTCTAAATATTTAAAAGCACAAACTTCTTTATTAGATTCTCTTCCTGCTAAAATAATGATTTTTTTTAAAACAAAGTCTTAATCTTATTGTATTTGTATATTGATATGGTAGGTAGTAGTCTATAGTAGCTAGTAGTCCAGTTGCAGATTGCAGCTGGTTTTCTCTATATTTTTGTCACTAACTTTTGTGCTCATAAGGGAACTTTCCATGCTTCTCCAAAACCTTCGGATACTAATTTGGATCTTTTTCTCTGGAACAGTTTTGGCATCATCTTTTAAAGTATTTTTACAGGTTAATTTTTAAACAGAAAAGCTTGTATCAATGTTTTAAGAGCTTTGATGACACTGTTTTCAGAGCTTCACATTTCACTTCAGAGACTCTTTTTCTGAGTTACACTAAGTCTAAAATGGCATCTACAAGCTCCCTATTTTTAATGCTTTAGTTTAAATTGCAAAGGACTTGGAACAATCCTAAGATATATAAAAATATTTCTGCTTTGCCCTAAAAAAATATCAGTGGGGATTTGCTTAGAAGATCGTTTGGATTCATCATCCAAAGGCATCAGTTACATTTACTGTTTTGACATCTTCTCTTGTTTTGTACATTTCAGAACACAGTATTTGTGTATGATTCATTAAAGAAAAAGGTTACATTTAAACTCCAGAAGGCTCTTGTGAGGACTTATCTCTTCAACACAATGGTTAGTGATCAGGATCTCAGTTTACACTCTGAGATATACTTTTTTTTTTTTTTTACACTTTCTGGGGGTGGCCACAAAATAGAATACTTCAGTAGATAACAAAATCAGATCAGTGTTATCTATATGCTTGATATGTGTGATATAAGATTTTAACTAGTTGCACATATTTCTATTACCTGCACATGCTTTTATAGGATGATATTTCGCTGAACATTTTCTTTATTATTTTGCCTTCCACATACCTTTCCTGCTTGTAAGTAAAAAAGTTAGTAGGAATCATTCCGGGATAAAGATCTAAAATGATAGAAGAATAACTAGTTTATTATTTTTAAGATCTTCCTTTATGAGAGGAATTATGATTCCTGTCTAGCATTCAGAACTAGGTACCGTGGTGAAAAGGTGTTATTTTTTAATTTTCAACATGAAACACTCCAGAATAGAGGACAGTAGAAAGGTTAGACTCTTTTCTTACGTAAGTGTGTAGCAGTTTTGAAACATTCAGAACAAAGGATATGAGTTTTGAATTTGAAAATTTTTGTGACTAAAAAGCATAATTATTGAGAAAATCTTGCTGCAGTGGAAAAATTGAAGATTTGTATTTGGAAATTGTTGTATTTCTGCAATTCTATGGTCATATTTGAATGATCTCTATTTCTAAATGGGAACAGAAATAAAACTAGTAATTTCCTCAAATACTGTAAGGTAGATAAATCAGTAATTCTGAAGGAGTTCTGGAAGGTTGGCAACAGTTTCTTTACCATTCTGTAGGATGGGGTATAGTTAGGAGACATAGATAAAGCATATGAATAGGAAGAACTCGCCTGAGGTGGTTTGCCATGATGGGCAAACCCTCTGGGATGTGAGGGAGCAAGTGAGAGGGCTTCTAGATGCTTGCTTATTTGGGGCATGCTTACTGAAAATTAAAGAGTACCACCGATTTCAGTAGCATTGAGATGTGTCAAGAGGACCTGCTATTTGCTGCATGATCTCTTGAGTTTGAAGCAGCAATAAGTTCAGAGATCCTGCCCCTGGACTGAAAGAGGTCTCTTCAGACTACTTCAGATGAAGAATAGCACATGCATCCTGTGGTTTTGCCTGTTTTGTTAAATAACTTCCTTCTCCACCCTGTATAGTGAAGAAGTATATGGAGGTCGGCATATATCCTATGTATCAGTCTGGCTCTTGATTTTAGGGGTTACACAACTTCTTATTCTTCTGTCCTGCATGATCCTCTTTAATTCTTAACAGGTTTTCAGTTTGAGTTCTTTAAGGAGATCCTGGAAAGACTGTTTTATCCTTAGAATGGCCTTTTTGATGATTGCCTGGTGAGCCATAGAAAGCAACCATTTTATAAATTCCTGGCTTGGTTTTATGAGAAAAATCTGTCATTGTCTGTGTAAATCTTAAGTAATTTTTCATACAATTTTCTTTCAGAGATGTGTGTGTGACCACAACAAATAGACTGCCAAGAATTTCCTTTGATTTGTGGTCTAGAATTGATTGAGAAAAGAGGTTGGGGATAGCAGAAAGATGGGAAGAGGAGTGTGAGTTCTTGTCAGAGTAGGCAAGGAAATCAATTGGCACATAAAATCCTGTTTTTCACAGTTTTATAATTTCTGTTGTTTATATAGCAATTTATCTGGTAAGATAATTAGTATTGGAAACACAGTTTTTACTCTAGCATGAAGCTGCTCATTTAATGAATGAGAATTAACAAAACAATTCTAAAATACTGTCTGATTTACTTTCATTAGCAAAGCTTGCTGAAAAATGAGCAAAATCAAGAAGACATGGTACTTCACTTTCTTCTGGATCTCTCTAGTCAGTGTGGTGTCTCATTTCCCTGCACTCCAACTGGAACATCTTTTGAGTTAATGTCTTCCCTTCATACTGTTGAGGATGATTCAGCTATGAATGTGAAATCTCTTTGGGATGATGTGAGATTGCAACTTCGACAATTTTTAATAAATAGACTGCAAAGTCAAGAAGAAATAAACACTAAAGCTTTACAACAACAAATGGAGTTTAAAACTCAGTACATACAGCAACTTTTGTTTCTTTATCCTGAATCAGAAGTCTTAACAAAGTATCAAAGTATGCAGAATAAACTGGTTCGTGATCTTCTACAAAACTGTATTTTTTCTAGTTGTGGTGAAACAAATTTTGATAAGGTGGTTCATGGTTACCAAAGTTCCATACCCACATTGTGCACAATGATAAAAGAGGACTTATATATACTCAGTGGAACTATTGATCCTTCTTTGTCGTTGAAGTTTATTAATGAAACTTACCTAGATACCATCACCGAAGAAATGACAGTTCTTCTTGAAAGACTTTGTGAGCTGCAGTTCAAAGAAAATGCTCTACGCGTAGTTAAAGCAAACAAGGTTTCCAAGAAGCATAGAAGAACAGTTCACGCTGTGGGTTAGTAGCCTTATTTTATGTTCTTTGTAGTTACATGTTAGTTATGCTACTTTTTTTTCAATATATTTGATTACTTTCTATGAAGAGAGAGATCTGAAATTATTAATTACAGCTTTATATTTTAGCCATATTACTGCAGTTGAATTCTAGACTCTCAGAATTGTGATGAAAAGAATTTTGAAATAAGAATACATAACTTACGAAACTTAAAAAAACCCCATTGTAATTAATTGGATAACATCATCATGTCATAGAAATATTTTTTTTAGCCTACCTTATTCCAACTGCTGAAATACATAATAGAGTAACAACTATTTCCTCCAAATTTAAGTAAACTCAAACTATTCCATCTTCTACCCCTAATTTTTCAAATTGTCAGACTTTTAAAGGAGGTTTTAGGAAAGACTGTAGAATATTATGTCCATGAAACAGGCACAAATTCATACTCAGAGCTCACTCAAAAGATTACTATGCAGATTCTGATTCTAAAACTAATGAACAAACAAGCAAAACATTTATGCTTTCTAGTCTAGTGGAACTACAGTAAGAGTTAATATTACCTGGTTACTTCTTGTTCTAAGGAATATAAAGAAGGAAAGGAATCTGTTATTGATATGGTATATTCCATACTTTCTTTTTACAGTTTGTAGATCTGATGTACTAATTTCCAAAGGGAAGAATCAGTGCTTTAGAAAAAAAATCATACAGAATGGAAACTTCCATGTCATAATTGCATGATTGTATGTAATTACTTTTTTCAATGCAGAGCATTCCTCTGTGCAGAAGCTATTTGTTTAAAGCCTAGCTTTCCATAAAGGTGAAGTAATTTGGAGACAAAAATATTAAAAGTTTAGAATAATAAGAAAAATACAGAAATATATTTTATGTTGTGTAACATACAAACAGGATAAGTCAGGATTTGTCAGGCCTATGTGGAAGAATATTACATGATTGTGAGTTGCAAAATGAGCATATATGTTAGTGTAAGTCAACCAGAAATTACAGTGGAAGAAATGCAGAGTTAATTTTTCAACAGGAGCTGATATATGGAGGAGTATGTGGCTATTCATATTCATAATATTCATAAATATAAAAGACAAGGGAAAAGACATGCACACAAATAAGATGGAAGAATGAGAAGTTCAGTGTAAAGCTGATACATTGGTGGGTGTCGTAGAGTAAGAAAGTGAAAGTAAAAACGGTCTTTTTTCCTACCATGCGGAGGGGGGGCCGAGGGCGTGCCCGGAGCCGGTGGCGCAGGGCCGCGGGCAGTGCCGGCGCCCGCGTGGTTTTTCAGTGGCCCCTCTTCCCCGAGGCTGCGCCAGCCCTGTGCCAGTGCTGAGGCTGCGCTGGCGGTGAGTGGTGGTGGCGCCAGCGCCGGCAGCAGCAACAGCCTGGCAGCGGCACCGGCCTGGCGGCGGTGGCCACGTGGTGCCCAGTGGCAGCTGCCATTAGTGGAAAATGCCCCCCCCCGGCGTGCGTGCCGTTTTCAGGCAGCACGGCGTCTCCCATGAACGATTGCGTGCACGGGGCGGGCCCCCCGGGGTGCTGACCAATGAGAGGATGGCCAGCCCCTTGGGGCCCATCTGCACATGGACGGATTGGGACTTCCCCCTATAAAAAGGGGGAGAGCGAGCGCCATTGCCTCTTTTTGGCTTCGGAGGTCCTTGGAGCAACACCGCTCTTCGCTGCTGCGCCGGGGCCTATGTCCACGTGGAGGATGGATCAGCAGTTCCGCCGCAGCAGCTTGGTGTGGTATTTCCTGGGAAAGGGGAGGGGGAGCCGTTTTTTTGATCACGTTTTTTCATGATTAGTTTTTTTCTTCTTTTTTTTCCTTTCTCTTCAGAGGGGTGGACTTTTCTCTTTCTTGGAATCGCATTCTTTCTTGTGAATTCCTGGGAGGCGGATTTCCTCCTCAGAGGTCGTTTTTTTTCCTATTGTGGTTTTTTTTCTTTCCCCGGGGGCGAGTGGTCTGGCTATTATCGGCGACTATTGCCCGGGTTCAAAGACCACATCTCTTCCATCAGCACTAAATCCCTTCCTGGGGGCTACTGGGAAGGGGAGGGAGAGGGCTCGCGGTTTCTAACTTTCTTGAGTGTTTTTCTTCAGAAAAAGCCGAGCGGAAGCTCGCGCTGCTGGGGTGTCCTCAGATCGGCTGTGGGCTTCCTCTAATTACCCCGGCGTCTCTCCAGGAGCCTCAGAGAGAGACCGGCACTATTTCCAGAGCGTCCTCATCCCCACACGGGCCCTGGGAAGCTTAATTTGTCTGTTTTGTTGCACTTTATTTGTCGGGTTTTGTGTGTGTGCGAAATAAACTGTGATATTTGTGTGTTTTCTTCATTTTGGGGTGTGTCTGTGGCTTCTCTCGGACATCTCTTGTTAAAATCGCTAAATTTGTGGTAAAACCACAACAGTGGGAAACAAGGAGAAGTAGTGTCAGAGTAATGTTGAGGTATGGAATAAACAACAAGAAATTTATCTTTACATTGTATAGTGAGATGGGAGTCAGTGAAAGGATTTATTGACCAAAAAAAAACCCTGTAGGAAATGGGAAGTTCTTAACTAACTTTTTCTTTCAGTTTCAAACAGCTTACAAAGATGGGAAAGTTCAGTTATCTCCATTTTATATCTAAGACATGGAGTTTAAAATGACCATAAGGGTGTCTAGGAAAAAAACCTACACATTAACTCTTCCTGTATTATGAGAAGGATGAGAACAGTCCTTCAGTCTATTAATACAGTACTTCCTCTGCTTAATTTTTTTTTTGCCACAAGATGTGCCTTTGCCTGTTTTTGTGCCAGCACATTTATCAGAAACAGATTTCCATTGATCATTTCTTTTGTATATTGAGAAAATAATCAAAGTAAATCCTAGGACCCTGTTTGCAACTTTAAAGTATTTTCTGCAATTATTTTTTTTCTTAAAAATCTCTGTATTTAAAATACTCTCTGAAAATATTAGAGCAGGTTTTAATTTTTATTGAAAATGCATTAAAAATCAGATTTGCGGGCACAGCAGTTGTCCCCTTAGCCCCCATAAAATGTGTTTTGAAATGTTGTTTGTTAATATTATTTATTCCTTAAAATTACTTTCTTCACAGGGCCTGTTGTGCTCATATTATTTTACTTCAAGAAGGTCGTATGGGAGGCAGCCATTGGTTTACCTACAGTCTCTCTTACTAGTTTTCTGCAGATGATCTGTGCTCACAGACTGCAGGCAGACAAACTGTAAGGCACCATAAAGTAAAGTCAAGTAAAGTCAACAGGCTAGAGCAAAATAAGCGGTCAGAGCTGTGAAGTTTTGGGTATAATTTGTTTTCTTCATTCTGTGGACATGTCATATCCTATTATTTGGGATTTTTAATCCACTCAAGTAAAAATTATCCTTGTATCATTGCTAAAACAATTACTATTGCATAGTTTATTATATATGAGCTCATATGTGAAGAGTCTTTTCTGGAAAGAGATTTCTTTAAGTGTTTGAATATACTGTGTTGGACCATGTTAAGTCAGAAAATGTCATTTTTCCCTAAGAGTTAAAATACTCACAAGGGAGTTCACACTGAAGTCACTATTTAGGAAAAATAAAATCTGCAAACTATTTTGGGAGGTTTGTAAGGGTAGACAAGTTCTTAATGTAAAGTTGCTTTTCCTGCTTGGAACTCTTATTAAATTCTGATAGCTTTTCTGATAGCTTTTCTGCCCTCCCACAAATGAGTGTGGACGTCTGTATTTTTACATAGGTTAAGTTAAAAGACATCTTTAATAGATTGCCTTGACAGTGATAAACAGTTTGTCAAGTATCAAAAAAAACTTGTGCTGAAATATGGAGGGAAGGGGAAAAAGACAAGGAGATTTTCTTAGCTGAAAGACAGTTATACCAATGTTTCTTATTTTTTGATAAGAGGCCTCTGCCCTGTGGCAACCACCAAATCAGCACATTTCAGAACAGGAGAATAATTTAGTTTAGGGAATTCAGTTGGGACTGTTATCCCAGAGTGATAAAAGGGCTTGTGTTTGCTTAGTCCACCCTCAGGTTAATGTGGGTTTTGGTTAATTGTTGTTTGTTGTAGTTTTTTTTTCCTAAGAGCTGCTGTAATGGATCATACTATGTAGCAGAGGAAAAAAATAACAGAAAATAATGAAATCGTACCAGAACCTCAGGAAACTTTCTATAAACAACTACCTTCTGATGGAAAAATAGAGGTAGTCTATAACAAGCTTTAACAGTGTTAGAAATCTTAAAAATGTTTCCTATATAAAAATCTATTTGTGAAGTAAGGAATTA
This sequence comes from Neodrepanis coruscans, assembly GCA_013400695.1. Lineage (NCBI taxonomy): Eukaryota > Metazoa > Chordata > Aves > Passeriformes > Philepittidae > Neodrepanis > Neodrepanis coruscans. Next base: position 22,654 of record VYZS01069866.1, on the reverse strand, counting down.
ATATTTTTATATTGTATTATAGCAATTATTTGTCTGGTACTATAAAGAGATTGTATTCATTTATCAGGACTGAAGAAGACCATGGTTTGAAAGAGAAGCTGTCCAAATGGCATGTGAAAAAAGGCAAATTTTTCTGAATTTGGTGTTTTCAATTGACAACTCTAGTGGAGGCAGATGGTTTTATGTTATAACTTCATCCTATTGCCTGTTACATCTGTGACTCTTAATACCCTTAACAGTGCAGGATTCAGCCATTAGTATTCGGACTAAATTACTGCAGGAAGTTTTTGTATAGCATAAATTATAATTTCTCTGTGTACTCCTAGCACATAATAGATGTTTTCAATCTGCTAAATCTATGTCCAAGGAATGTTTCCCAGCACGCTCACCCCAAAAAGATTTGTTTTTTTAATGGGATTTTGTTGTTTCAGACTTTCCATTATATTAATCATAGGTCTTTTAAAAGTTTATAAATACTTTGAAAATATTTGAAAATATCTGAAAACATCTGCTGTGTTACTTAGCATGGAAAGAATGACAGCTAATTTTCAGCTTCTCTTCTGATTTTTTGCTTTAATTTCCAATGTGATATTTCTCAGAAAGTATTTGCAGTAAGTCTAATAGAAGTGTATTGTATTGAAAGTGTATTTTACCTTTTGAACTTTTTCTGTGCTCCTTTGTTTACAAAAATGTTAAGCTAGTTTAATCAGGTATTACTGCCCTATCTTAATTCTTTATCTATTAGATGAAGAAACAGCTACTCTTTCAAGTGATAAGGCATCTGCCAAAGAAACTTAAAACCCATGAAATTATTCACAGTTTATGTATTAGTGAAAGGTTTTGTTTGCTTTTATTTATATAATTTTTATATCTAAACAGATAGAGTGGAAATACATATGTAGACTAATTGGCCTTTTTTTTTTAATTTTCCTGTGGTTACAACTAAGCAGAGAATAGAGTTCTCAGTTATGTTTTATGACATATTCAAATTCAATGGCTTAATATTTTCAATATAGTCACGAACTTTCCAGAGATCCTTAAACATTTAAAATTCCAAATGAAATTTGTTTTTGAAATCTCTGGCAATACATAGTGTACTCTTAAGTTATTTAAAAAAATATTATTGCAGAGAGGAAGTAAACTAAAGTGATGAAGATTTGACTAAATATATTTTTAGCTACAAAGTAATTAAAGCACCTTGAGTGATGTATTTTAATATTCATATTTTAGACTATTTCCCCAGTATTTCATCCCCTTATTTATTTGTTCAGCAGGCTTCCTTTCTTTCTTCAGAGTATAAAAAACTTCCCTTTCTATTCTAAAGATATAGTCAAATGCGAACTGTGATAAATTCTGGTATTTTGCTTTGATCGTTAACTATTAATGAATTCCTACAGAATGTACTGCATTTGTGGAACACCTAATATGAATATGGCATATATCTAAACTTGAATAGAAGGACTCAGTATTGTTTAGAGGAACTGTATTCGTGCAGTGGAGTTAAGAACAAGAAGAGAAATAGGCTCTGGAGTAACTTGTTGAAATGAGGACAACTTTGGGATGTTAAATTAAACTACTTGGTCAGGAAAATCTGTTTTAAGCCCACTTATCCTAACATGTTCCCAGCAATTTGTTGCCATCTAACTTGAAATACAAGTTTTGGGTTCTGCATATTGGAATGTTTTTAACACCAGCAGGAAACTAAACTCCAAATAAGCCACTTCCCTTCCCCTGCCCCTTTCTCTAAGAGAGGGGCAGAAAAGGGGAGACTATATGTTGAGATAATAATTTACTAAAATCACGAAGCAGTGGAATAAGACACAGACAGCAACAGCAGTGATACTAGAAGTATACAAAAAAGAGAAGGTGATTTACCCACAGAAGAGTTTTACCCATGTGGTGGTTTTACCACAAATTCAGTGATTTTGGAGCAGAGACTCTGAGAGAAGTCACAAACACACCCCAAAAATGAAGAGAACACACAAACAATCACAGTTTATTTTGCGCAAACACCAAAACCCGACAAACAAAGTACAAAACAGACAAATCAAATAAATAAATTTTTTCCAGGGCCCTCGTTTGGGGTAGGGACGCTCTGGCGAATAGTGCTTGTCTCTCTCTCTCTCAGGGCCCAGCAAAGAGACTCCACGGTATTTAGAAGGGAGCGTGTGGTCTTGAGGGCCCCTTAGCCTTGAACCTCTGGTCGTTTTCGACTGAGGAGAACAACTTAAGAAGATTACAAAACCGCGCCCCTCCCCCCTTTCCTCCCTTTT
>VYZS01069866.1:9507-20005 GCA_013400695.1 Neodrepanis coruscans | reverse complement strand
CAGTCCGCTGGACCCGCGCTGGCTGGCTCAGCCCGGACCACCGCCAGCCTCTCCCAGCGCCGCCGCCGCCAGCTCGCCCGCTGCCGCTGGCCATCATGGCGCCATCCCCCGCAGCCCCCCGGCGTGCGCGGCGGCTCCGTTCCCGACGCGGTCTCCACAGGCACGACAGCGCAGGACTGCGGACAGTCCCGTCAGGGAGTAGCAGGGGAGGAATGGTTTTATCCTTTCCAACCTACAACAACCCAGAAGAAAAGCAAGTTGGCAAATGCTCCCTGCAGGTCACATCTATGTGATTTCCCCAGACAAAGGCAATGTGATGACCATTCCTCTGCGCTGCATGAAGTGGTATTCAGGAGCAAAGTTAATATGGCAGGGAAGCTCCCATGGCTAATGTGTCCCACCCCCAAACCTGAAAACAAGGGAAAACAAGGGCAACCAACCTTCTGGAAGCTAGGTGTCTGAGCAGGGGTCACTCAGCAGCTCTGCTGGAGCCCAGCTCCATGCAGGGACCTGCAGTGGAGTCTACCACTTTACCATGCTGTAAGTTGATCCTGTGGTTCACTGCTGCTTTTTTTTTCTTGCTGCTCAGCTGCACTTCATATCCAGCTCCATTTGGCTGAGTTTGGCAGGACACCTTTCCTCTTGCCTTGACAAATTCATCTGGATGGAGGTCACTCCCACTGCTGGTCTGTTCCCTGCTGGCCGCTTACCTGCTAGTGCTGTCGATTTAGCAGTATGGTTGATCACATTTTTGCCATTGTCCTTTTCAGCACCAAAGGTCCATAGTCACACTCCAGGGAATACAGGACAGGGGACTGGTGAGGTGGTAGAGGGACTGAGTCTGCAGCGGTTCATGTAGACACCCAGAAGGCAGCAAAATGCCAGCTTTTGGTAAGGACACCCCAGCTTTTCCTGCTGAAACCACACCTCAAGGCAGTGAGATGTGTGGTGTAGAATAACAACTTGGTCACACACACACAATACTAAACTCTGCCCCGCTCTCTGTAACATGGACACAGATTTAACTTAGGTTTGATTTCTCCACTAGATTCCTGTGCATGTGGCTTTTATTTCCCTACTGCACTTTGAAATAAAGAATTTTAATTTCAGACTTGCTTTTATCCTTCTGTTTAGTTTTAATTCTGTTGGTTTGTGATCTCTTGAGCCATCATTATGGCCTATAAGCAATCGTCTATGATTTTCACCTTATCTGTCAAAAATACGCCTGGTTAAGTGACTGTGTGATGAAAAGAAACAATTATTCATGTCTGGGAATAATTGGAACTCAAAAACCTTAGTATAATTTATTCTCCCTTTTCTAGGTGGAAGTTTGGAGCCATGAAATTAGTATTTATGTCTTTGCACCTTTTTTAGTATTTTTGTACAGATTGCAATTTATAGCAGATAATTTACAATATTTTTGTTGTAGTTACAATTGGTTCTCCATCGTGTTTTCTCATCTCTAGTCCACGGTTGAAATCTGTTTTTTTATGAGGATAAAGGGTGAAAGTGTCTCAGTCACTTGATTTACTACTGGAAACTCTGTCTCTGTAAATACAGGAAAAGCCTGTAAGTTCTATCCTGGAAAGTCCTGTAGCACATTTCTGAAATGCTGGTAAGGCATGCTAATATAAAGTAGCCCATAGGTATTTCAATAATAATATTATTTAAATATTTCAATTTCAATAATTTCAATAATAACATGGATATTATAATATCCAGTTGTATTTGGTTTCTGTGGCCAGATTTTGGTAACAGCAGGGGGGGCTATAGGATAGCCTTCTTTGAGAAGCTGCTGGAATTTTCCCCCATGTCCAGCAGAACCAAGGCCAGCCGGCCCCAGGCTGGACCTGCCACTGACCAAGGCCAGGCCAGTCAGGAGGGTTAGTGACACCTCTGTGATAACGTATTGTCCTGGTTTTGGACGATATTAGGTTTTATCAATGGACAAGAGACGGATAGGGAAGGCAGCAATTTATTAAAGGGTAGATATATGGGGGAATAAATGGGGGGAATTGCCCAATTATGACCAATCGGGATTNGTATTTAAGAAGGAAGGAAAAAAAGTTGAGATAAGATGAAGATGGCAGCCAGAGAAGAGCATAATGAGAACATGTGAATGATAACACAGACACCAACGTCAGTGCAGAAGGGGGGGGAGGAGGTGCTCCTGGCACCAGAGCTGAGGCCCCTCTGCAGCCTGGGGTGAAGACCATGGTGGAGCAGCTGTGCCCCTGCAGCCCATGGAGGACCTCAGGGGAACAGAGATCCACCTGCAGCCCGTGGAGGAGCCCATGCTGGAGCAGGTGGATGCCAAAGGGAGGCTGTGACCCCATGGGAGGCCCATGTTGGAGCAGGGTCCTGGTAGGACCTGTAGCCCATGGGGAGAGGAGCCCACGCTGGAGAAGGATTTTCTTGGTAGGACTTGTGGCCTGTGGGGGATCCACGCTGGAGCAGCCTGTGCCTGAAGGATTTCACCCTGTGGAAAAGTGACCCGTGTGTCAGCAGTGTCTGAAGAACTGTTGCCTATGGGAGGGGTGCACACTGGAGCAGTTAGTCAAGGACTGTCTTCTCTGGGAGGGACCCCAGGAGATGCAGGGGAAGGATTCATCTCCCTGAGCAGCGGCAGAAACAACAACTGACCTTAACCTGCATGCCCTGTCTCCCTTGCTCCACTGGGGGAGAGGAGATAGAACTTTGAAAGATAGTGGTAGGGGGAAAGGTGTCTTTAAGCTTCTCATTCTTAAACTCTGATCTTGTTAGTAATAAACTTAATTATTATAATATTCCCACATGGAGTCTGTTTTACCCCTGATGGTTATCAGTGAGGAATTCTTGATGGTCCTTATCTCAACTCATGAAGCCCTTTGTTATGCCTGTTTGCAGGGGCAAGTGAGAGATTGGCTTTAGAGGGTCCCTGGCATTCAGCTAGGGTCAAACCACTACACCAGCATCATATCAATCTTCTGCAGTTAAAATTCATTCTATTGCCCAGGTCCTTGGATTAGTACAGGCAAGTTTTCAATTATATCTATAAAGTGTTGCTAAGGATCAGATGTTTGGAAATATAAAATTTTAAAATTACATTATGGAAATTATTTGAAGGATTTTTTTTGTTATTTTAAACTTTAAAATATTTTAAGACCTACATAAGTATTATAGTGACTTTCAGACATAAAGACAACTGATAGCAGAAACTGAAACTTCATCCTCCTTGCTTTGTTACATGTCCTTCTTCTCTTTTATCCAGCAGAGCCACAGTAACTTCCTCATCCCTTCTTGTGGACATGATAGTTTTGTTTGTGTGTTACAGCAGTATGTTTATGTGTATTATAATTTTTGACAGACCTAGCAATACTTACTTTCTCTTTCAGCAAAGACTGAGGAAGATCAGCTTTTAGAGTTCTTCAAGGACTCCTGTTTCAATGTAGGCCTATTTTCAGTTTACTGCAGGCTTTTGGTTTTTATGCTGTCTTCAAACACTCTATTTTGTTGTTTTCTCTGTGTGGGTGTGAAGCCCTCATGGAATGCAGTGACTCCATCAGTGTAGGCAAGAAAAATAAAAAAACATATGTGGAACCGGTTTATGTCATTGGTAAAGCCAGAAGTTTACGGGTTTAGTTCCATTGAGAAATAATACCAAGAGTAGCATTCTGTCATAGGATAGTTCTTGGAGTGTTCTAAAAGGACTGTTTGCTTATAGTGGCTACTTCAGAAGAAATTGTCACTTAGAGAATAGCACGTAAAACCCCACCCGTAACTGCTCTGAACATATGCAAATATAGTCTATCTACAAGTTTTAATATAATTTTAATTAAAGGAATATTTAAAGTATGTGTGCTATTTCAATATTATTGTAATTATCAGAAAGTGATTAGGTACCAGCTGCTAAATTCCTTAAATGTACCCATCATTAAATAGTTTAGGCACTAGTTACTTTGCTTGCATTTGAATTGTTAAAAATGTCATTGTCTGCCAGGAGTTGCAATGTATAAGCAGAATGTCTTGTAATTTTTTAAAGGACATGTGTGTTTTTGATAATTAAGGAGGCAGTTGAGTCTCTGGTTTCAGGGAAACTGAGATGGATATCTGTGTATAAAGTAATTTTATTAAACACTATTACAGGGTACTTCGTCCTCAGAGCACTTGAGGAAGTCTGTAATTTGTTCATCAGAGTGGCTGTACGTTATCACAGAGTCAGATTTGTGAGATGATGTGCTCAAGATTACAACATGAATTTGATGTCAGAGTGTGATTAGATGTTCTTGTTCTTCAGCCTGTGTTTCCAGCACTAGTCTGTTCTTTCTTTCATCAGTTGGTCAGTGAACATGATTTGCAAGTAAAAATTAATTTTAGCAGACCTACAGATGCAATTTTAACAAAGGACCACTGACAATCTGATATGGAATCAGTCCTCACTATGACGTGGAAATAGTTCTCATTTTACTGCTAAGACCTTATGGAACAGATTTGATTAAAATTTCATGTATAGTGAATCTCTTGTAAAAGATTAGTGTAGTCTTCACACAGGTTTTTTAATAGCTGGCAGTGACATAGCTCTTTCTATGGCAGACTCTTGATTAATATATGCAAATTTATACATGCTTATCATGTTTATACTTAAGATGAGATCCCTTACATCACTGCATTTTTGACACATCCATGGTATGGATGTATAGTATAAGCACTTATAAAAGTCACAAGTTAGTGATGATGTCTAATAAGAAAATGTTTGATCTTTAGATCTGTGACCTATTTTTTTCATTTAAAGGGAAAAAAAAAAAAAGCCAATGTCTAGTCTGTTTCCATAAGCTGCTTTATCAGATTATCCTGGAACTCCTGGGTTTCACTGGAACTAACAGGGAGCCGCAAAGCAATACAGGTGTTTAAAAAACCTTAAGGACTCAGATAACAGTTTGTATCCTTGTGGTTTCCTTTGCTGCTCTAATAGTTCTTTCGAGGTCTGTCAGTTTCAATCAGAGGAGAGCACATGTGATCAGTATATCTGATAAACTTGTCAATGCCTTTTTAAAGGAGGATTCCCCAACCTATTCTAATTCAATTCTACTCCCTCCTTTTCTTTTTCGTTATTTCAAGTAGAGTCTTGGTAAGACACAGATACGTCACAGGCACCTGTGTGTAGCTAGCTCAGGCTACAACTAATTTGTGCAGAAAAAAATTAATTCAGGAGATAAATTATTTCATGATTGCTCATTTCCAACAGAGCTGGGCATCATTTTGAAGAAAATATCAAATAATTGGTTTCAGTCCATGTCAGACACATGCAATTCCCTTCTCTAATGGCTATGTGAGCTAGCACTAGGCCTCAGGGGTCACCAAAGAACTGAAAATAGCTTAGTCCCAAGCGCAGCAATAGTGAGCACATAGGAAATGAAGGGGCAATAAATGCAATCGATAGGGGAAATGTTCTTCACTTGGAATTCAATGTATTGGCTTAGAATCTGGCAGTAAGCCATGCAACAATTGTTTACATTTCTGTGAGCATCTGCATCTGTTCTGCTTTGTAAATAGCGCTTATCTTTCGGTCAGTAAATGGTGAAATCAATAAAAACTGTTAAGGGATTTCATTTCTGTTTCATATTTCATAAAAAATTCATGCTACAAACAATGTAGCCTTAAATTAATAAGAAACAGACATTAACAGGGTCAAAGAGATTTGTTTAGGAACATTTTATAGCTTCTTGTGTTTGCAGTAATTGTATCTGTGTGACTTGAAAGTGTCTTGTAACCTATCCAAATTAAACTGTTAAAAATGCTAGCATGCAGTAATGAAGATGATTTTTTATAATTATCTTAAGTACTGTGTATAGAAAACTACTGGCACTGTTTGTAATAATTTAGTTCTGTGTAATAGCCTGCGTTACATCTGCTATGCTGAAATATTAAATGGGTTTTTACAGTGTGAGGAAAAAAATTATTATATACCCCAATACTAAGTATTTAAACCTAGGAGTTGCATTAAAAGACATACATCAACATGCAGTTTGAGAAAACTGTGAGCAGATGTCCATAAAAATTGATGATATCATTAGTAAATAAAAATGAAAGAATAATACAGCTTATGTACAGGCTCTGTTTAGGAGATCATGTGCTGATGAATGCTGTCATAAAAGCAATGTTACAATAGTTATAATGTCACTTAAAAGTTAGTATCATTGAGAGCTGAAGAACACATTATTGTTAATGGAATTTATATGTGAAACTCCCTGTGTGCTACTTGGAAAATTTACCACTTGAAATACCCTAATACACAGTGACTATCAGCAGCTGCATTTGTATTGCTTTATTAAGCTATTTCTTTTCAGATTTGAACAGTATGATAGTTCCATTTACTATGTATGCAGGTTATAACTAGATTTTAATTTTATTATTGGGCTTTTATTTTTTATTTTCTTCCTCATGTAGCTTTATTGGATGAAATCCCTGACATTGCTGTCTCTTGTAGAACAATGTTGTAGATCTATCTTATGTGAAATTGAACCTTATAAATGGGGACAGGGGAATGACATTTAATGTATTAGGTAATTTGTAGTGTAATTGATTGAAAAGGGGTTTAGACCCTTGATTCCTGCTGAGGGAGAAATCCCCACTGTAATCACTGAAGAAAACAATCATCAGGTTGCTTTCCAAGGATTCCGTTGTGAGTCTCAGAAGCAGTTTAGCCATGTGTACAGTGAGTGGTAAAGGTTAATTAACCTGAGAGCAACATTGTCATAGCATAGCTATTCTTGAACATCCACAGCCAGCTCATCTGTGATGCAGGGGTTTCTGCACCACACTTTACTCTGTCACATGCCTGGATGAGTTAAGTAATCAGAATTAGCCATTCAGTTTTTGAGATGTTGTGAATTTAAAATTTTTTAAAACATATAAGGTGCCATGCTTATTTGATAAAAGAAAAAATAGAATAATCAGGAAGGTTATGTTAAACTTATGGGACTCATTCATACAGTTCTTCTTACACCTTTTGAGATTGTAAATGCCAGGCTATAACCAAGGAAGGCGGAACACTTTTTTTAATAGTTTTAAGAGCTACAGGTTTGAGGAAAGTATGACTTTTGAAACATGCTGTAAAATCACAAGTTAGCAGGTGTACACAGGTCGTCAAGATCTAGCTCAGCCTTTTTTTCTCATGTTTCTTCATTTTTAGAGATAATGGGAAATTTGTGAAAGTGATAAGGTAAAGGCAGATACTTGCTACTGAATTTAAGTACCTAGGAGAAGCTTAGGTACTATGACAAACTGCTTTATTGAATGTGTGTCTTTTTGCTCTGTGTTGCTTGAAAAATGCTTTAATTAACTTACTGGCTGCCTTAGAATTCATATAGGCGCCTTTGAACTTTATCACTAGCAGAGTGAAATTCTATGATAGCATCTTTTTAATTCCTAAGATCACCCAAGTGGTCATGTTGGTTTGCAGAAAATGTCTTTGTGTACAAATATGTAAGAAAAACTAAGATTCAGTGTTTAAGACATAGGGCATCCATATGGAATTTAACCTTTGTGTTTGAATGATATGCTGAATGGTACGATTTTTTGTTAGAATTAATACTCATTAGAACTAACTCTCTAGTGTTCTACTCTGAATTTGACTTTTTAGATGTCATAAGACTTAGATGAGATCTGAACAGACACTTGCAGTCCAGTATAGTCTATCTGTTACCCACAGTGTAGCAGGATGGTTGATCATCTATGTCAGAGCTTGTTTGTACCGTCTGAAGACTAGCATGCTTCAGTGCGCTACAACCAGTCAAATGGTCTCTGCTAAAATGGGCTGCTTTATTCTTCAACAAGGGTGGCATGTCCCTTAGATCTTAGCAAAATTTCTCCAGCTTCAATCCATTCTTCTAAAACTTAAAAATAAATGCCCCTAAGTTTCTCTGATGCTGTGTGTCTGTATTGGCTTACCAGCACACAAACCTTGCACAAACTGATAGACATTCAGTCTCAGTTTTATTTGGACCTTTTCTATAAGAAAAGCTTTCTAAGAGTAACCTTGTTTGGGATGACTTCTGTTGCCTATTATTTGATCGTTGAGGTCAGCATGCCTGAAGAAATTAAGTACCCTTGAGGTTTCCTTTATCTCTGTGTGACAGTAAGAATACAGATTGTCTAAATAGAGAGATGGTAGTTGCATGAAAGTTTTCAACTTCCAGTTGAGTGTAGTGAACCATCAAGATTTATTTACTTGCTACAAATAAATGCAGTGCAGGTTCAAGTTAATTCAAGCAAATTTTTTGTCTTTAGGTGAGTTTTCTTCTCTCTCCTACCCCCTAGAAAGGACTGCAGTCTAGATAGCAGAAACCTCAAGTACTTTCTCTTTTCCCTCTTAGCAAAATAATTGTGTTGTCCTTGTGAAACAGAAAGGCGGTTTTCCAGAAATTACGTGTTGTTCTGTGGTTTTAGTCTGAAAATAGAAGTTTCTTAAGGGCTATGCAACAAAGCCCTGCATGCTCTAGTGGGCCTGGCCAGCATGTTCAGAGGCCTAGACCACAGCATAGCTTATTGTACTGACTTTGGCTATTTATGCTGGCAGATTCGGCCTCCAGAGCAGTTTAGAAATCATCAGTATAAGGATTGGTTTTGTACAGCAGTATTGCTGTGGTTCTTGTTCTGCAGAGACAGAAGCCTGACGCTATATTCAGGAGCTCAGAACCCTTTTTTCAACTCCTCTGTGTTTGTTTAGGTCCTGATTTCACCTCTATTTAGAGCACTATTTGCAAAACTGGCTCATTGGCACATTGACAAAGGCTGTGTGATCCACTTTACCTTTTTGTAGCCTCTGTACCAAGCTTTCTGTTTCTTTTCAGAATTTCTTCTCACAAAGTAGTGCTTTAACAGGACATCAGCATACTGTTAGGAGGTGCTATGGAGGTCCTGTTGATGTTTGACTGTATCCAAGGCTCCTTCTAAAGCTGTTTGCGTGCGCACGTACTACATGAATTGAAGTCAGACATGCAGAAAAAAATCAAATTTGGAAGGATAGCAAACTGCAGATGGTTCAGGATGGAAGTTGGTTTGTATAAAGTAACTTCTTCCATTTTCCCTTCTAATCTGCAGTTAAACTGAAATGCCATTGCTTAACTGATTTGTGGCTTGCTGAGGTAAGATTCACGTGCTTTTAGTCACCCTGTTTATGGTCCTCTGTGAATTAATTAGGGTGCTAACAACAACTTCAGACCATTTTTGTCACAGAGGGGTACTTCTCTTGCTATATTGCGTTACCTGTATTGAGTTATGTTAGTTCTCTGACCTAACACTGTAAGTCATGATCCATTCAGTAACTTTTTCAGAGAAACCATAATCCACCTTTTGAATATGGCTCATTTTCCTCTCAACAAGTTGATGGCACTAAGCTTTGGTTGAACATATATCACAGTTAGTGCTCATGTCTATTTCATATCTATCCACATGGAGACATGTTCTCTTCATGGCAATATCCTACGAGATTTATAGATCTGTTTTGAGGTTTTCTCTGTGTCATTGTATTGTCTGCTTAGCTCTTGGCTGTTACACAGTTCTTAAAGGTTTCTGTTCTGGATTTGTCCAGTCAGAACAATGTCAGAAAAGAAGTGCCCTTTTATTCTTCTCTGCTAAAATATGGACTGTGATGTGCTTGTTCTAGCAGCCTGTTCAGTGGCCTTCAAAGTTCAATGCTGGCATCAGTATTTCAAACCTAACAGTCTGGATGTATGTAAGACCTTTCTGTTAAACTTTGGATACTCAGGTCTGTACTCAGTGTTTGATTATCAAGCATTAAATAAATGACTTGTCATTTCTGAATTAAGTATACTTTGTAATCATTGCGAATGAGCAGTGAAAGTAAAAGTTGTTACTTTTTTCTGAATTTAGTAATGTATTCTAAAAATAGCTTTACTTGGTGTACTTTTGTCTTCTAGTCGACTTCCCTTCAGTTTAATAAGGACAATATCATTTGGGCAATCAAATAATTGGAAGGTTTCTGTGTTCCTCATGGAGACATGAGTATTACAAGGTTTTCAAATTATAGGAGACAGAACTAATGTTTTGTTCATTTTTATGTGTTTTGTGTTCTTACACTGCGGACTCAGGCAGTCATTTCATGTCAGTTAAACTCAGATTATATTTTCAAGTGTGGAGGTAAGGAGTAAAACTCTCTGAAAAGCAGGATTTTTTTTTTTTTTGTAAGTTTAAGACTTATAATAAGAAATCTAGTGATAGAGATACTGTTTACTCATTATTCAGAGAGGAAAGGCACTAACAGAGGGAATTATGCATAACTCTTTTCCCATTCTTTGAAATACAAGGGACTAACATGAATATATATGTTTGGAACTTTGAGGAAATTTGGATTTGGATGCAAAACCCTCGGTTCGATCTGTAAGGCTTCAAAATTGGAATAGTAAGTTAGGGAATTAGTATTCAGAGCTCAGCTCTGCCTCTTAGATCTAATTATTTGTGCATGCTTAAAAAAATATCTAGAAACTTTCAGGAAAAA
>VYZS01069865.1:43142-131113 GCA_013400695.1 Neodrepanis coruscans | reverse complement strand
GAAAGGGAAGTGGGAGAGGCAGCCTCTTGGAGGTGGAGGGAGAAGAGGTAGCTCTGTGTTACTCACCAGTGCCCAGAAGGAGGGGGGGAGCAAGATGTCCCGGTGCCTTCCCTGTGCACCTTCCTTGCCCTTCTGCTCTCAACTTCTTTGCCTTGAGCTCGTCCTTTTGCTCTGGCTGCTCGAGCATATGGTGCTTTGTTTTTGGTGCCAGGGAGGATTTGTGAACAAGCTGTGTGTGCTTCTTGCATTCTTTGAGCTGAGTCCATCTCGGGTGGGTGGCCAGCCTGGAGCACAGGCAATGCTGCAATGTAAATGCAGAGTAGCTTGGGCAGAGAGCACAGATAGAGTGCCTAGCTTAAAAGCTCAGAGAAGGGTGGCCATTCCCACCAAGGCTTCTCACAGTGTTTTCTTAAATGTTTGATTCAAGACGTGACACCTGCACTCTTTACCTAAGCTGGCTCTGAGCCCAAGCAGTTAAGAGCCCAGATAGGGTAGGAAGGTGTATTACGGGCCTGACAGGCAGTGGATATTACAGCTGGTACGACTGACAAAAATTGAGTCCTCAACTGTTTGCTGCTCCTCTGGTTAAGAGGAAAGGAGCTCCTCGCCCAATGGCTTAGGAAACTGTTGTATGGTTGTGGAGGAAATGAGACTGCTCACTGAAGAAACCTGAGAGGGACAAGCAACAGTCTCCAGGAAACAGTGCTAAGATTGCTCCTTCAGAAGGAAAGGATGTGGGTGCAAAGCAGAAAAATCCTCCAGAAGGGAAGAAGAGCTGCTCTTGTCCATCTCCCAGCTCCTCCAAGAAAAAAGCAGTGCCTGAGTGAGCAGTTCCCCAGCATCATAGCAAAGAAGCCTGCTCCAAAAAATGGAGCCTCTAAGGTCCTCTAAGCTGGAGCTAGATCTTTGGTGTGCTCATGTAACAAATATCTATTATACAATATACAACAGGCTGTCCTTAAATCAAGACTTCTGCCTTCATTGGTACTGATGTGAGCACAAGATATACTCTAAGTACCAGTCTTGTTTCTTTGGCTGGTTGAAGATTTGTTGTCTTAGACTTTATCTGTAATGAATTGAATTTTAAAATGTTATTACTTTATACAGTCTAAATCTATTTACTCAAATATTAATATGTTGTATTTTTTTTCTCTATCACTAACATGCTATTGTAAAATATATGGCAATTTTAAAACTCAATCATCTTGTTTTCTGAATGCATGAAGGAGTCATGGTTTAGAGAAGGAGAAGGAAATTTAGGCACCACACCAAGACAAAACACATTAGCTCAAAATTCATACAGTGTACCTCAAATTCCCTTCACCGTGTGCACGGTCTCATTTTTCCACCATGAGTGTAGCTATTTATCAAAGAGCTCTTGGCCTGACCATGCCTCTGTGGTGCTTTTTACATCATCCCTTGTCTTCTGTACTATAAAAAGTAAACAGTGCTCTGGGTCTCCCAGAACATGCTCCGACTTGTTTCATCTTCCCACTGAGTACCAGACCCAGGCAGTTGTACCATAACTTTAGTAAGGGAACTAGCAGATTCATAGAATCAGCAGGTCCTGATGTGACCCTCATCCTACAGACCTTTGCCTCATCATATGCTGTTGTATCACTCTAACATAATACCCCTTTCCATTGCAGCACAAGCTCCCCACTGTGACCTCCCTCAGCAACATTCATGTTGGCCATAGGCCATCAGCTGCGTCACACCTCACCTTTCCCCTTCCCTCTGTCCATAAGCTGAGGACTTCCGAAATTCCTTCTGCTCAAATAGCTTAATGAGACTTAAGTTATAGTTTCCTTTCCTCTGGAACTTGACTGAAGATACACATACGGAAAATGCAAGCCTTTTCAATGAAGCTTTTTCAGTACTGTTCCCAAACTGTAACTGTTTGGAGTAGCCTCTGCTAAAAGGATGTGAACAGTATTGCTGCAGGGCTCCAACAGCTGACAAATAATGCAGTGTCTACAGGTGGGGAAACAGACTAGGAGCACGCCAGGCAAGAGGTTTGCTAGGGTTCTTCTTCAGCTACTTCCAGTGACTGCTGTCAGAAACAAGGTACAGGGCCAGGCAGATCCTTGCAGGTGGCCGGGCTGACCAGCTTTTTACCCTGTACAGAAACATCACACAATGTGCAGACACTTACATAACAGTCAGGATTCTGCATCTGTCACATAAGGGGATGGCTGCACCTGCAGAAGAGAAAAGCTGGAGTTTGCTGACTTGCACCTATTTATGAGAACACTTACAGACCTGCAATGACAACAGGCAGCTTCTCTTCTCCAGCACTACAGAAGAGGCTGAGATGCCCAGTTCTGTTTGCATTTGCTTCAGGGCAGATGCAGGAGAAATCTAGTGGAAACAAATCACAACCCAGTCAAGAAAGGAAAAGAAGGAAAATGCAAACAGTATTGAACACTATGGTGTTCACAGTTTAAAAAACAGTTCCACCACACTTCTAAAACTAAATAACAGAAAACCATGGAGGAGGGGGACCTCACAGATGCTTCTTAACCTCCCACATTGATCTTTCCAGAAGAAAAAATTATCTAATTCCTCCCAAGGTTATTGTAAATTACATACTGACCTTAAGAAAATGTCCAGGTGTTTCAGGGACACCATGACAGGATCTGGTGCTGTTATTCAGAACTACAAAGAAAGGGGAAAAAAAGAAAAAACACAGTCTGGCAAACCAATTTGAGTGACTTGGCAAATGTACAGGGTTAATTGTCACTTTATTGCTAATGATGAAGATAATAAACTTGTATGGCTCCTTTCTTGCTGTGTGTCAAAACTCATATAATTTGGAGATGTAATAATGCTTCCCCTGACATAATATAGATATGCTCTTTGTCTATTTATATGATCTATGTATTTTCCTGTGTTCTGACCTCTTATCTATTGCAAACCCTCCACCCTTTCTCTGTAAATGCTGGTGATCTTAATTTACCCTCCTGTGGTAGTTATACTTAGCTGCAAATGTATTTCTGTTTTATTCCTTTCAAAGAGGACACTTCACAAAACTTTGGAGTAATAAAGAAAGTCATCACAAACCATGAGAAATATGGGCCCCCAAAATAGCTATAAACTTCCCTTTTAAATCAAGGCATTTTCTGAGAAATACAAGAAGTTAAGAAAAGCTTATTTGTATCTACATTACTCACAGAAGGTAGATCTCACATGTCTTGTCTCGAGAGAAACAGGACAAAGGACACCACACATTCCCTCCTGCCTCCAAATGGTTGGTCAGCTTTTGGGACAAAGCTGATCAAGCTTTGGAAGTCAGGTTGCAAAGATTAAGAACCTCATTGTCCCCAGGGCAAGAAATGTTCTAGGGGCAAATCAAGATCACGGCATGTCAGAGCCCTTTCTTTATCATCTAATTATTATTATAAAACAGCACTAAACCAAACATGGCAAGTGGATATATCTAGTTGTCATCTGGTTTCTAGGAGGATTGACTGTAAACTATAACTCAGTTTTGTTAATCTCTGTACAAGGTTTGATCTTGTAACTGGTTAGTTTGTGTTGTTAAAGATATAAAGGTCACTCCTATTACAACTTTTCTTGCCTAAAACTACTTATTTTGATTGTTACTCCCTTCAGATGTCTTTTGGGCCTCACATAAAAGCATATATAAACTAAGCATAATTCATAAAGCATGATGTGCTTCCTATGAAGCATCCTAAGTCTTTCTTGAAAGGTTTACTTCTAAGTAAAGTATTACTGCTTCTTCCTCTGCACCAGGTTGAGGTGGCACTCTGTTCTCTCTGACTGCAGAACCATCCTACCAGCTCTTTTTTATCCTGAATTGGTGCTGAATATGCATTTCATCCTAAATCTATTTGCTCTCTCCTGCCTGTGCTGCAGGAGATGGGACATTTCTCACTGGTTGTTGTAAGCAGGAATACCTTGGTTGATTTTTACAACACTACATTTGTCTACTTACAAGGCCTCTTCTGACAAATCATTGTCTGATACTGGCTTTGTAACTTCCCATCTCTTCCTTGGGGACCTGTAAAGCCTGAGGAATCTTTAGAAGAAATGTTGTGGGGCCTGGGCCTGACAGCTTGGTCCCACTTGATAAACTTGCCAAAAGCATGCAACTACCAGCCACGTAACAAACTGGCTGCTGTGCAAGAGCTCTGATTTCTGAAAGCCAAATTAAGATGCTGACGTGTCAGTGGGACCTGTGCAGAGTTGTCTGAACTCACCTGAGACACACGAGCACAGCAAAATTATCAGGCACTTATTTTTCCTTCTGCTTTCTGCATTTTGCCAAAAAGATTGTCTTTTCCTCTGCAGTGGACTGATGCAGGCTGTGGGTTCTGCCAGCTGAGGACAGCCGCTGGCAGGACACATGGAGACAGAAGGAACAAGAAAAGGAGAAAAAAACCTCAAATCTCTGCTCTCCAGGGAGGATGAAATGAATGTGGATTATGAGCCTGAATTCCCAATAAGAGACAGCAGAGGTTGCAGCCTTTATGTTCAACAGCACCACAGTAAATATGGGAAAGGCCAGAGTGGGCTGGAAGAGAAAAAAGCACCATATCTCACGCATGCCATAATTGCACAAAGGTATAAGAGCTTACCACACTTGATACAATGGCTGTTTACATCTTTCCACCACTTTCCCCAGAAAGTTTCTACTTAACCATCAAATAGCCAAGGTCAGCCTCAGGTAAGGATGGAAATTCTCATTTTCACTTTCTACAACATGGTGCTTTCTGTGGTGGGATGAAAGAGCTCCTAGACTGATGCTTTGTAAACAGGCTTATTAAAACAGAGGATATTCCCTGTGCATTATCAAGAAATAGGAACTTGTGGGCATCAATTGTGAGTAAAACCCCCTGAAAACTGCTAGCGTTTTAAAGAACTATTTTTCAAATTACACAGTTAGGCAAAAATTCCTGTTTTGAGTTAACTACAAAAACGGTCTCTCTGTGAGAAGATGTGAAGAGGAATAATGTTCCCAACTTTGCAAATATGGATTATAGAACTGAAAATGTATTTTGTTTTAGAAAGACTTGCTTTGATTTTCTTAAAGTAATACTTGAGAATCTGCACTCCTAAATCTTAAAAAATAAGATAAAATAATTTAAAAGGTAAATGTGTTTCCAAGTCACACATTAAAGCTCAAAATTGTTCAGCAATTCAATTTAAGCCTAAAATGTTTGATGGCTTGGTGCTCTTTTCATATTTTAATGGTATTTGCTGTAATCAGGCAGATTTGCATCCATCTCTGTTCAGACATTCTCATTTTTAATCCAAAATTTGCCTCTACATCCCATAAAATATATGCTGCCTGACTGTGTCAAAAAGCAACTCTGAGTTCCTCCAAAAACAGTCTCAACAGGAGACTGTAGGTTTGAATGGAGATAACATGGAGTCTCTGTTTCTCACTTCTCAGGACATAATCCCCTCTAGGGATTGACATTTATGGAGAAAGGAACTGTATTTCCTGATGTGGACATTTTTTCTTGCACCAGTGTTTTGTCTCTAGTTCCCTGGTGTAAAACCCTCTGAGTTTTAACAACACTGTCAAGGGAGGCTTTGTAGGCACTTGTGCGGTTTAGATCACCAACACACTCTTCTGAGGAGACTCAGGGGATGTATCTCAATTTAGGCAGTACAAGACAGAATGACCTAAAATCACATGCTAATGGCAGAAAACTTGAGTCTTTGTCAAAATCATCATCTACTGACATAGCCATCTATGCTTTCTGTTGGCTGGATATTTAAATTCTGATTGATATTATAGTTTGTTTCATGCTTTCCTAAAAACACCTGAAGGGGGGGGAAGCATAACCATAGCCACTGAAATAAATGGCTGCTGTCCCTTGGCCTATGACAGAAGCATTTATCTTTTCAACAGCCCATGTGTGAGAGGAAGGGAGAGAAGTCTCCTGCTCTTGCTTAGCTATTTTCTGTAAAAACTCTTAATGCAATTTTTGTACAGTGAATATTTATAACTATTGTTAGTGTCAATATAATTTTTGCAGTTACTGCACTTATTTACATTTTAATGGACAAGTCAATAAAGATTTATGCATCTGTCATCTGAATTTTCCACAAAAGTGGTGATGGCTTAAACTCCCCAGTATCTCCTTCAGAATACTCCTCCTCCAGGCATCCTTTAGACGCTTTCATTGTTTTGGGAAACAGTAGACTAGCCAACTCTTAAAGTCATATGTCAAACACAGAAAAACCTTGCAGAAGTCTTCATGTCAAAACTTCTGCATATTACAAAAGCAGTTCTTCAGGGACCATTTTTTTCCTCTCTATTTTTCAAACACTGTCCCTTGAACAGCAAAGGCTGTTTTATCACTTTCATACGTCTCAGCTGCACAAACTACATTGCTTTTGTAGCTTGAGGAAATATGCTTAGCATTGACCTTGATTTTGATGCAGTAAAAGGTACAGTTCAGAGCCCTCCTTGGCGGTGTGTGCAGGTGCACCACTCAGAGGGACATGCACTCCCGCGCACACATATCATCCTCCAAAATGTAAACTACAGAAAACCTGCGCTTGCTCGTGGACTCGGTGCAGGCATCTGGGCTGCCAAGGCACATGTGTGCCCTCGTTCTGGCCATGTTTTTCCTGAACGCAGCCACCCCACAAGCCTTTTTTATTCCCACCCACAGGAAGCTGCTGAGATCCACACCATTGTTTTGATGCCAGGGCTCTGCAGGATCAGGTCCCTTTCCATTCCCAGACTAACGTGGTTATTTCTCTGTTGTCCATTCCTTAATGGATTTCACAGTGTGCTGGTGGCTGCAGTGACAATAACGAGAAGCAGGCTCTCTCCAGAGATCTGTTCTCTCTCCAGAGTGTACTGTCACTCCAGGCACAGTTAAACCAGGTCTGTTCCAACTGAAGCTCAGGGTTTCAAAGAAAGTAGAGAAGTACAAGGTTTTTAGGCTAGGGTTCAACGTCCAGATTCGCTTTAGGATAGAATTCAGATTTGAGGCTGAGGTGAAGCCAAGGGACTAGGCTTCAGCAGCATCCCAGCTTCACGACCTGCTCTTGTAAGGCACCATTCATAAATCATAGATCCAACTGTCTCAGTGCCATCACCTGCACTAGAGCTTGAAAAGAGGCACGTCACAGGCACTGAGCTGGAGAACCCCTGGTCCCTCAAATGGCTTCAGTGCAGCCTGGCTCACCCAGACTATGTGGCTGTACTGCACTGTCAAACCTGTCCTACTTGCCCTTGCTGTGGTCTCCAGACCCTAGCAGCTTGCCCACGAACACCCATTTTCATCATGACACTGAAAGATGTTTTCTCCCGTACGGGCAATTCCCTCTTCACCTTCCACCATCCAGCTCCCTCTCTCCCTAAGCCCCTGAGCAGCCCGAGCAAAGCCTCCGAGCACCTTCCTGAGAAAAGGACGCGATCGGGGCGGGGGGGNGACCACCCGCGAGCCGCCGCGGGGGGGGGGGGGGGGGGGGGGGGGGGGGGGGGGGGGGGGGGGCTCTTTCACTTCATTTCTCAAAACCTCAAGCCCTCACCCCTCCACCAGATATTCCAGTAAATTTCCCCCCGGTGGCAGAGCCCGGTGCCCTGCGGCCCTCCCCCGCCAGATGATGTTTCAGCCCCCTCTCCCCACGGCTCGGCGGCCCGGGGCGGGGGTCCCCGGGCGGCACCAGGAGGCGCGGTGAGCCCGGCCGCGGTGAGCGGTGCGANATAATGTTTTCTGCCTCTTTTCGCGGGCAGCACATACCCCCGAGCCCCCGCCGGGGAAAGTTGCAGGGGTCTCCCCGACAGCCACCATGGCCGCCTCCACTGGCCGGCCGGGCCGGGGCAGAGGGGCTGCGGGGCGACCCCCGCCCGTGTCCCCGCTGCTGCCGCATCCCCGTCCGGCCGCGGGGCCCGGGGGTGCCGCCTCCGTGCCCCACGAGCCCCCCGGTGCTCGGCCCGGCTCTTACCTGGGCGCAGCGGGTGCTGCCCTCCGCCGCCGCCCGCGGTACCCGCCGCGGTATCTGCGTTTCGTAACCGGGCTCAGGCTCCCGCAAACCATTTTCCTGACCCAGATGCATTAATTGAGTTGCCGCGATTGACTGACGGAGAGCCGGCCGTGTTTTTCAGGCGACCCCGGGTGCTGGAGGTTTTCGCAGCGTCCCGGCCTGTTACTCAGCAGATCCCCGGCATGAGCCGCGTATCGCGGCGGCAATCGGCAGATTAAAGTCCTTTTAATGGCACACGGTGACAACAAACGATAATGGCCCCGCTGTGGCCGTTGGTAGACCATGATCCGCACTGATCATCGATACAGTGCCCTAAGGCGCATTTGTCACTTCCTAGCGAGGGGAGCTGACTGTGTTTTATCGGTTTAGTAGCTTTGTGCTTTGAAAAGTGTCCGTGAATTAAATTTTCATCATTCTCTTTGAAAATCCATTCTAAACAAAGAATTGCTTATTCATGGTAATAACGTTTGACATCTTTTCAGTGAACATATTACTTCAATTATTTCAACTTAAACTTCATAGGCTTTTTTTTTTTAAGCATAACAGAAATGCATTTTGCTAATCCATACTTGCGGCAGTACATCTGTGTTATTGACATTCCCCTTCACCACTCCCAGTATAAAACCTACCCCCCCTTCTTTTTTAACAATTTTGGTGGTAGCCTCAGAATATGTCTGATGACTGGAATGGGTAGGAAGCCGGAATCCTCTGTTGTTTTTTTTTGTTGGCAAGTAGATCCTTCACTCTAGTCTCGAGGAAGTAGGTTGCTAAGTTTATACACTTACCACAATTTCAAGATTCATCCTTTCCACCCCTCCATTCTCAGTGGATCTGTAAAAACCCCTCTTCTTCCCGTGATGAATGAGCGACTGCAGGAGCTCTGCCAAATTCATGGTATCTTTTAAAATTGTATCTTCTTCTGAAAGCGATTGCTGTATCTGCTGTTGCCCGAATAAACAGAGGACTTAGATCGGCATGCCGGTTGAGCTAGCACATTTCACCAGCGCTAATCTCGTTAAAAAAGAGAGAATTGTACGTTGAGCCAAGCAGCTGGCTAAGGGCATTTGTGCCGTAGGCTGTCATGGTGCCAGGCCAGGTTGACAGCTGGGACCTTGCAGAGTAAATAACACAGCTGAGCTCTGGTTTGGGCTGCAGCAACACGGCTGTGCTGGTGGGATGCTCTTCTGCAAATTCTTTTGCTCTGAACTCTGTGTTAGGCTCCTCTGTGTCCCAGTCTTCTCCAAGGGCAGAGCCCACTCTTCCAGCTACTTAACATTCGACAGCCATCAGTGTTTGCCTGTTTATCCTCTTCCTTGAGCCTGTAAAAGGAGAAAGAAAGAAACAGTTGGAGACAGAATCCTGCAGCCATGAGCAAAGGATAGTGAGGAATCACGCTTGCTCTTGCATCCAGTTTTTCAAGGCACTAACCTAGGGAAACTTAGGCAGGTCTCAGTGGTAAAAAACAGCAAAGGACTTGGTAAAGATCTACAGTAGTTAACAGCAGACCTTAAGTCTTCAAAAGTTATTCCATACTAAAAGGAAGAAAAAAAAGTAATTCACTTTTTTGGCCCCTTTTTGAGCTTTAAATCCATTTAGCATAAATGAGAGCAGGAGGCAGTTATGGCTATGAGTAGAGCAGAAACATGATGTTCTCTGGCTGTATGCTCGTTTTCTTTCTACAGGCAAATTTGGGAGCTGAAGGATGCACAGACTTGCCTCATTATTTTCTATGCCCCTCTATTATTTTCTAGGATGCTTCCTGTACTCTCACAAGCTGCTGGCTCTGGAGTCATTGTAACTCAGTGAATTGTCAGAGCTGAAAATATGGGAAGGATTCTATTGGAGGAACTGTTTTAAAAATTTACTTCTTGGACTGATCTAAATACCAGAAGGAAACCATACCAGCACCACAAATGGCTGGTTTGTAAATTTTCATTCTGAAGGCTTTCCCACATTTTTTGGAGAGGTTTGTAAGCTGATTTCAGAAGGAGAAAGCCCTGTGTTGCTTATCTGCAGCTTGTATGAGGTTTTTTTTCTAGCTGTGGGGATGGAGTTGCAATATAAGACAGGGCAGAAAGTCATCTTGTGACAGGGTGGTGTGTGGTGGCAACCCTTCAGCTATTGAGCCAGGTGGTTATGGATTGTGATGTGAGGGGACAGGGGGAAAAGATGTTTCTTTGAATCCAGTGAGCTGTTTTGAACCATTGTGAAGGACTCCTCTATGTTTACATTGTTTATAAAATAAAATGTATGTACACAGAATGGTCCTATAAGAAATAATTATTTGTCAGGGTTAAATATGAATTGCATCAATGGGAGAGATGTATATAGGTGAAGGCTTTTAGTATAAGTTATTAAATGAGGCTCCACTGACTACATGGGAGCTGAGCTGCAGGACCGTAATGAAAAGACATGGCTCATTCAAATTTCATACTGCGTAGCTTGTTCTTTTCCAAAGAGGTTTTATTTAATGGTATTTGTTATTTTGATAGCTTCCTCTCCTCCCCCTCACCTTACTTCCCAACTTCTTTCCGTAAATGTACCAATATTGTAAAAAAATTCCATAAACAGAGATAACAAGCTTTTTATGTGCTCATATGTATTGTTATTCATAGAACACATTAAATGCCTAAGGTTACCACTTTTGGTCCTAAAGGGATGCAGTAATAAAAATTCAACAGCCATTTTTTTCGTAATCAGAATTCTGTACTGAATACATCTGGTTTGGAACTAGCTGATTAAAAAAAAGGTGATAAAAGCTCTTCTTGGCTGTTAGCTATTTTTATTTTTTCCTTTTGGGTATCATAAATTGCTTGCATAGAAATCTGAGATATAACCTGTCTTGTTTTTAAGAGAAGATGAATTTTGGATTAGAATTAAAGTGATTTTTTTTTATAGGAGAGTGAAACCTTGAAGCACCTCTCAGTACGTGGTATTTATCTAGAATTTAAGAAGCCTTTTGTTTTAAAACATGTGTATACTTAGTATTCCATTGTAGCCTATGAAATATATTTTGTTACCAAATTAACTGCCTACCTCAATGTGTTTTGTCAGGGAGGTTTAAGGGTGCATGCACTGGTCCTTAAAATTATATGGCTGTAGAAAATGGGTTGGTTGTTGCCCCAAACAGGCACCATAGCAAAGTGATTACCTTCTGATTTTAGGCCCTGTAAGACACTTCTCACTCAAGTGATTGCTTTGCTTGTGCTGTCCTGCTGGCATTGGTTTTTCTTGCTGTTAATTAATGTAATAAAAGCATATAAGAAGAGTTTCCATTCAGGTATTTTTCCAAGGTGAGTCACTGATCTGAAGAGCATCTTCTGACCAAGGTCAATCTGGACAGTACTTTATGTTCTTAGAACTTGGCTTGTCTTTTGCTATATGACAAAATCAGAACTAAGATAGCCATTTGCAATAGTGGTAGTTTATTTTTCCAAGTTTTTACTGCTTTGAAAATGGACCCTTGCATCTTGGTATGACCCCTTGGAGGTTAGCAGGTGGCAGAAGAGCCATGGACTGTGGTGGGACAGGTAAGTGTTGCTTCGCTGTGAGGCCACATCCAGCGCTGTGATTTTTAAACCATGTTGAAATGGTGTGTTTTCTTATAATTCATCTTATTTTAGCCAGTTCTTCTGATGGTTGCAGTGTTACTGGTGTGGAGGCCAGGAGGCCAGAAGATGTCCTCTTGAAGGACAGAATCAGGCCCTCTTCAGCACAGTGTGTATGCAGAGAGTTGGTGTCTGCTTTGAAGTAACTCCACCATCTCCATCTTCTCTTAGGCTTCTCTGAAAAGGAGGTCACTGATGGGGGGCAGGGAGCAGCTCTGGTGTTGGGACAGGCAGCTCCTGATCCTCACATTGTGGTAGTGGGGTGGAGGTGTTATTCACCCACCATCCTGGGAGCTCATGAAGCCATTTTCCAGGAAATGCCCAAGACAAAGACCAAGTGTGATGGCCTGCACTGTAACACAGATTTATGGCTCCACTGCTGACCCATCTCCAAATGCAACCTTTTGAGCCATGCATTATAATATGGGATTAAATTTGCATGTCCCTTTGAATTACTAGTGGCATTAGTCATCTTTGCTCTGAGTGTCCAGCTGAGTTGCTGAAATTACTGGTTTTGTCCCCAGAATTTCTTTCCAGTGCTTCTGCATTGGTTTCTGCATGATTCTCGTCTTTTTAATACCTCTTACCATGCTTATATTCTTTCTTTTATGTTTTTTAAATGTCTGTTAGCAGATGGTTTTAAAGGAGATATTTTGGGAAATTTTCCAATGTGGCTTAAATCACTCAATCTTTTGGTGCTTCCATTGACTGCTATTATTTTAGAAAAAAAATGTTATTATTCATATGTAGTTACCTGAAATCCCAAAAAATCATGCCTTTAAAAATGCACAGTAACGCCCCATCATGATGGATTTGAAGTGCCCCATTGTTTAGGCAGCATCATACAGCAGCTTCCTTAAGGCAGTTGTTTCCTGTTCAGTTCTCATAATGATATACATGAAAGATTAAAGATAGTGGTGTTTTCTTGTGAGCATAGCCCAAGGTGAATTCTGTTGGCTAAATAAATAACTAGATTTACAAAACAACAAATAAAAGCTAGGTGGTGTTTAAAACCATAACTCCAGAGTCAGCTTTCTAAGTTTCATCTTGGGATATGTACCTAATTTGGCTTAGTTTTGTGGGGGCGGTGGTCAAATTTTTTTGGGTTTTAATGTAGCTGTGGTATAAAACCCTCTTAATGGCAGTCCTAATGGAGGACAACTGTGCCAGCAAGGCAGTTCCAGTGAGTGTGGGTAAACAGGGAAAATGAAGCTGTGACTTCAACATGTGCTCTGCAACTGCTGGGGCTGTTTTTGCCAGCATGCGGAGTCCCTGCCTGCTACCCCAGGGTCACCCACGGATGGGAGGTCACAGGGGAAGCTTCTATGTGGCATAGATTGTGCCTTCAGACATTGCTAGGACCTCACGCTGTTCTCCTCTTTGTGAGGAAATTGGTTTGACAAATGTAGCCAGCTTGCTTATTTTAGGAGCAGAGAAAATGGCAAGTTGGTGCAGTTTTTGCATTGCTGATGCCAGTTCATGTTCTGAAAATTGTGTGTTTATGACACAAATTAACATTGTACACCTCATTTAAGGGAATCATTGACTTTGCTGTTGGCTAAATGCTCCTTCTTTTCTGTTTGTGTAAGTATGCTTATGTGTCAGCAAGGTACCTGCCACCCCTTGACCTTAGAGTTTGTATCTGGACAGTTCTCTCGTTTGAGGATGGTAACATTTTCACATTACTGGGTCGGTTTGGGCTGGTGGAAGGGGATAGTGGGTGACTTGAAACATTTCAGTTATATTTGGTAAGACACAGGATGCATTCATAAGAAGCAGTGGCAGAAGCCCTTGCTTTTTCACAGGGGATGGGGGTGTGGGAGAGTACTGCTGTATGTGTAGTAAACATTTGGCTGTTTAGCATTCACTCCTGCTCTAAGCAACCTGTTGTGTGGCCTAAACAGTGTAAATAGAAATTCTAGGGAAGGATGCTGGGGAGGCCTTGTTAGCACTTTTCTGGTGAAACAGAAGTAGAGTCCTTTTTCTTGGATGTCAGTTCATACCAGCCTTGCTCGTCAAGGAAACGGAGGCAATTATTGTGGGTAAACCAAGGGAATTGAAAATGGATACAATAATCTGATTTTATCTGTGATCCTGTGACTATTTATCATTCCCTGTGCTGTCAGGGAGCTAAATTAGGTTACCTGGTACCCTTAGTTGTCTCCATCTCTGTATTTTTATCATCATTTCTTCGGTTTTTGTAACTGTCCTACAAATTTACATGCCAATGAGTTAATAGATGAATATCTAGAAAGGCTCTTTGTGCACTGAGCTTACAGAAACATCTCCTTCAATCTTTCACGTGCTTTTTTAAGCAGGGACACTTGTTACAGGGATGCCTGCTTTACTGTAGTACTGAGTCTTTTCTGCAGCCACCAAATTTGCAGTTTTCAGCCTGCTTGATCTCAGTGTCTTGCAACCCTTGGTAACTGAATCTTCAAAACAAAATGCAAGACTCCAGAGGTGACTGTAGAGAGCAGATAACAGATACTGTAAGGCCATTTTTATTTGCATAATGTTATTTTTTTAGGCTTATCCCTATTAATTAGCCATTAACCATATCTCAGATCTTTCACATCAGTAGGACAGGCTTCTTTCTATCTTAGCTCTCTTTTGTGGTGGTGGGCATATGGTTTATATGTCCTGTCTCTATAACAGTTCTGGGTTATGAGAGGGAAGAATTTAAATTTCTCTTGCACTAAAGGGACTGTGAAGCATGACACACTTGTGTCTTACTGGATTATCATTACTTCATAGCTGAGCTGGTTCTTTGAGCTCTGGGAGTAGGCCACAGGATTTTTAGGAGCTGTGGTAAAAGAGTGGAAGCAATGCTGTTAATATTAATTTTTCTGTAATTTCCATATAGTGCTTTATAATATGTTTTCCAGGTGTTCTTTTTTCATGTGTATGGTCCTGGGGATAATGGTAAAAGAAGCAAGCAGCTCTCCTTCCCTCTGTTTCTGGCTTTCCCCATCTCCCTGAAATGCCATGCTGAGTTCAGTTGGTGGCTGGTCACTGCAATACCAGCAGTGATCCCCACCCAAAGGCCAGGCAGCATGTACCAAAAGGCAACAACCTGGGCTGGACACAAGGCTGAAATTGTGTCTTGCCATTGTTTATTTCTGGGAGTTTTTTGCTGTGAGCTTTGAGAAAAAGTTGCGTTACGTTTGGGCTGCATGTAGACTTGGATGGATCAAATTTAAATGTTTCTTTTGTATATATATATATATATATTAAAGAAGGTTTTTCAAAAGAGTTTATGTGCTAGGAGAACATGATGGTATGAATGAAGAGGTGATAATCTATAAAAGTCTGCAGATTTTCGGAGCAGACATAAGGAAAAGGTTGGTGTGCTTATATGGTGCAGAGAAGGAAGAGAGAAGAGGACGGAATGAAGCTCTGTAAATATTGTGGGAAGAGGAACACTTACATTTCCCTAAAACTGTGAAGGGAAGGAAGCCCCTGCTATATGACCCATATAACCACTCAGTGCCTTAATGTCTTTGAATAGAAATGATCCACTCAGACCTGCTGATGCCACAGGATTGAATTTTCAGTGAAGCTGACAAGTTCGTGAGGATCTTGTTCATGACCAGCTTATAAGCTTTGCTTCAGAGAGTTCACCATACAGAAACAGCAAATTGCACAGAACAGCACCAGCCAAGTATGTTTGCAACTCACCCTTAACACACCAGAAATTCTTGTTATAAGGACCTAGGTACATCCTCTGTAACTGAAGATTCAGCTACAGCATGCTGATTTAATAATTTGATAAGTTTTAAAAACATTTATCATTTGGACAGACTTTCCAATGGGTTGGCCTCCATCTGGCAACAACTTTGAAGTGTTCAGAAAATTCTTTTCAGCATTTTTGGCAATTGAATATGAAAAACTGCTCATTTATTAAGTTACTAAAAATAAATGGGAGCTATATTAAAATCTGAAATTTTTGATGGAGGAAGTCCTCTCAGGGGTGGAAACTGTTGGTGATTTGGGAAATCCTAAAAAAATTAAGTTTTCAAAGAAATGAGAATTTCTGGAACAAGACAGGTAACATTGACATTCTTTTTTTTTGTAGTAGGACTTGGAACTGAGGCCAGTTTATGGTGTCATGTGTTAATGTCATGGCTTATGTTGCATCAGTCCAACTGGGCAGTACCGAGGCTTCAAAGTTGTGTCTGGAGTTTGGGGTCCAACCAGAGGTGGAGGACTGGAGTCTGGAGGACCTTGCAGTCTGCAAGGATTTACACCTGGATTGGGATTTTTTTCCATGTTAGGAAATTACACAAAGGTTAATGGCAGTGTGCAGCTTGCCTGGGCTGTTCAGATGCTCTACTCTGATCTCACCAAAGAACACGTGAAGGATATTGTATTCAAATTATGACAACACATGCAAGTCAATTCCAAAAGATATTTGAGGTGAAGGATTGCTGCAAATTTCCTGCAATGAAGATGAAGGGGGAATATCCCATGATTTTTGTTGTCCTGATAGTTTCCTGGCCAAAGCATTTTCATTACAACTTGCTATGGGCATCAAAAGACAGTCAAAACACCAGTAACATGTCAGGCAAGTTGTAGCTTTCATTCTTGCAAGAATATGTTAAGAATAAAGGAAGGACATTTTCCAGGTAGGCATTAACACAAGAATAGATAGAAATTCAATCCTCCTGTATGTGTTTCGCTTCAATAGTACTTAACATCTAACTGGCTCTAATTAGGCTTGGAATGGGAACATAATTAAGTGCATGTCACTTCTGTTTCCATTTGAAAACAAAGGGGAAACAAATACAGATAGGTTACCCTCAGGATCCTGATGGCTGCATTTATGGCTGGGATCATTTTTACAGGTGCAGCTGCCCTGTGCCGGAGGTAGGACTTACTGCTCTGCAGTGTGCACTGATAGCAGAGAGAGCATGATTTGATCTACCTGCAAAATGATATCTTATAGGAAACCAGCAGTTTATATTGCATATTTAGAGACTTTTGTTTTAAACTTCCTCTGGGTTTACATGCCATTGATGCTACGCTAGAGCTGCTTTTTTTTTTTTTTTTTTTATGTCTGAGTCTTTGATTTAGTTGAAGTTGACCCAGTGTGCAGTTCCTAGTGAATGCTGAGATGAGCTTGCGTGTTACCTGGAAATAAGTTTCTCTTTCCAGTACACTTCAGGAAAAACTTCTGAGTTAAATCCAAATCAAATAACCTAGAGGCTTAAATTGATCTCTCTTGTCCAAGAACAATTTATAGACCATCTACACTTCACCTGCAGACTTCAGGATTTTGTGTTTTTTTCTATGCAAGTGTGATCTAAAAACTCCTGAACAAAGAAACAGGACCTCAAGATGTTGGGAAGATGACGATCAGGAATGTTTCAGTATTATTTCCTGGAACATACTATCCAGGCCTCAGTGTATGGCCTTGCTTCCTGTTCTCACCAAACAGGAGCTGATGCAAAAGGATAGAATTAGGATATTCTAAGGAAAAGTCACACCTTTTAAAAATTAAAAAAATGTAGTTCATGGAGATGGCATTACAGGGTTACTTCTGTCATGGATGGTAGGACTGGGGACACATACAGCCTTTCTAGGAGGCAGCATGACCCTGCTGCATTTACTGAGTATGTGCAGGATCTCTGTGCAGCTTTCAGAGCACTTGTGCAGAACTCCTACTGGCAGGATGGGGAAACTGCTGCTTTTGCCATGGCTTTGCAGATAAATACTTTCTTATGGAAAAATACTTCTTTTTAAATCTTCCCCTTTTAGTCTCCCTGTTTCAAAGCAATGAATTCACTGTGTGCCCTCTGTCCCCTGCTCAGCACTGACTTTGCCCACCCTCAGCTCTTTTTACCAGCACAGTCACCAGAGACAGATGCAAGATGAGACCATGAGTCCTTGTCCCATCCAGGGACATCCCTGCCACAGCCAGGAGACAGCCAGCAGCCACCAGTCAGGGTGAGAGCACTGTCAGCCTCTCCCCTGGGGCGGGCAGGTGTGGGGGGGGCTGTCCCACTGTGCTCACCAGCTGGTGAAATTACAAGCTGCAGGAGATGTGCTGGACCAACTGGTGTGGTAATAAACAGTATTTCATCCAGCACTTGTGTTATTTTTCCACCAAAACCAGCAACAAAAATAAAACCTCCTACTTGCAGGACTTTCGTGTTTTGTAATCATCAGCTAGTTACTTTCTGACAAGATGGTTGTACTTAAAATAGGTACATCTGTGGTAGAGAGAATTTTCAGCTCATGGAATTGTTCAAAATGATATGGAAAAGTTGCCTCAGTTTCTGTGAGCTGACATGATATTCATGTAATAACTCTTTAACCCAAACCAAACCTGGTTCCTGTTGTACAGAAACCTGAGCATGCTGTACCATAGCTATTTTTTAACAGAAGTATCAGATTTAATGTGTTCCTTGCCTGCCTCGTTCACTGACCTCTGGGGGACCAGACAGGATTAATCTCTGTGCTGTGAAGAATATTCAGTATTAAAGCAAGAAGATGGGCTGTTTCCTAGAGCAGTGCAATCCCCAAATGATCAAGAATATAACTGAGCCCCAACCACTTAGTTGATTTCTTTTCCTCATTTCATTAAGTGCTTGGCTTTCCACTTTCATGCTAGGTGTTAAACCAAAATGAATTCCTATTTTTTCCGGCACCACTGAAGATGAAAAATACAGAAAATTGCAGACTTCTAAATCTGAAGGATATCGAAAAGAATTTCATGCAAAGTCTTTATTGTCAGCCAATCAAGCAAGTTATTAATGATATAAAAATAAGAGCCTGCTTATCAGTGAGGAACAGGCAGTTAACCAGTTTCTCTTCTGGTACTATTCATCAGCTGATCACCCAGTTGTACACCCAAGGCCAAATCTGTGTGGCAGTAATGTGTGCCTTTTGAAAACACACTTGGACTACATCATACGTTAATACAGTACTGGCAAGTGACATAAGAAGACATTTTATGAGGAAGTTACATCAGCTGAGGTTGAAGAGCACATGTGGGGGGACTGAGATTTGTCCATATGAAAGGTGTAAAATATCTTGCAAAGTCATCTTGCTCTGCTTAAAATCGGTGGGAAATAAATACAACCAAACTGTTTTATGCATTCAGCCAATGTTTTATAAAAGTCCCAGGTGCTTAATATTTATATTCAGTGAAACAGGTTCTGACTTGGATTCCGCACAATTCCCATAGATTTGGGATTGTGAAGATTTAGCATTCATTATTTTGTTGGATATTTCAGCAGGATAAACCTTTTTTACCTTCCTCTGTCAAGATGGAAGACTTATAAAGTTCCGCCTCCTTTCTCTGGACTTTATTTGTTTGCCCTGTGATTTTGCAGCATGACATCGTTTCACAAGATGTGTTATCCTCTGGTGCAGTGTTCCACTGAAGCTTAGAAGGACACTAAAAAAGATAGAACTGTGTTTAAAATTGTACAGCTTCCATGAAAACAAAGCTTAAACTAAAGAATGCAAGAGCAAAAGACTTATCTGCAGATGTGTTGATGAGATGGTGTAGTGTGAGATCACACATTGAGTCGGCTGGTGGATGAATAAATGCTGAGTATTATGGCTGGCATCAGAAGGCATGGCAGAGTGCACATTGTTTGGGTTAAATTGAGAAAAAAATAGACTATGGCTGCACTCGGTATGTTGATAAAGTGGAATTTTTACAACATTTACAGATGTATATTATGTTTTCCCTGTTCTCAAATGCAATTACTTATGGCAAAACTAAATCTTTGGATTTATTTACCAGTGGTAGTCCTTAATAAATAATAGTTAGTATGTCCCTTTTATAAACAGAGACAGTTATGCAAGTCCAGCAATGTGTCTAAGGAACAGTTTGGTCAAATTTGGCACAGCTGGGAGCCAGTTATTTTGAGTCCTTGACAATTATTACATTGTAGCACTCACTTTGACATCTTATTTCAATTGCAAGAATAGCAAACTGAAATAAAAATTGCACTTTATGTTAAGGTAGCTTGTAGAGTATGGAAATATTTCTGAGGAGTCTAATGAATACTGCTTGTGGCCAGCAGCTGGCTGTATCTGAACTATGAAATTGGTACACCATGATGTTTCTTTGTTCTGAAGTTGTGTACATAATGCACTGGAAAAAGCATTTCAGGCTGCCCAATAGCTTGGGAGAGAGAGCAGAGCTGCTAATGCATGAGAAGAAGCCCTAGGGTGAGTGGGCTTCCATAGCGGGGAATGATCCACACAACTTTCCCGACTTCATAGATCAGGGAAAAAAAAAAAAACAAACAAAGCTGTCATGCAGGGCATTGTGGGGGGATAATACTCCTTCAGGGAAATAAGTGCACATTCTTGTGGATATATATCCACCTTAATTTTGGAAGATCATTTGACTGGGGAATGAGCATGTTGACACACTTCCCCAAATTGAGGAGACTCAGTGTGCCTGCTCAAGAATGTCAGTAATCTGTTATCTCCCTGATGTGTTCTAAGTGTGGCAAACAGGATCAAGTTTAAATGGTGACCTCCAGAACAAGGTGATTCGCTTACTTTTACCCTGCTGCATACATGAGGATGTGAAGAAAGAGTTTGCTAACATGGAGCTCTAGTTAAAGACCAGTATGCAGAATTTTGTCATTTGTTTTCTGCCAGATTTTGAGAGTGAAATTGTCAAGTACTTCTAGGAACTGGAGTGACTCCTCCAGCTAAAGAAGGATTTATCTCTAGTTTACTCATGCAGTGGATACTATGACAGTTGCAAAGAGTTATTAGCAGTTTTGTTTGTTAAATTTTAATCAGGCAGCTACAAAGTACAGTCCGTGTGGGGATGGCAGCTCTCAGGACTCTGCTTTAACACAGGAAAAGGGCACTAGCACCTAATGGGGCAGATGCTGACTTGTGCTGGGTAGGACAGTGTGGGCTTCCCAGTCTCCATCTATGGCTTGAACAGGTTGTGAGGATAAGAATTTCAGGTTGGAGGAAGGATTCAGGTTGCTTGGAGGAAGCATTTAATTTTGGGATTTCTTCAAGTAGAAGGGAGTTTGTTCATGCTAAGAGCCTATTTCGTAGCCTGTACCATAGGTCTGTGCTTTCTCCTACATCTCAGTGAGACCCTTTTGGAAAAAGTTAATGCTGGCTGCCCTTGGTTTGGTGTCAGATTTAATTTAAGGCCTTTCACTAGCCTGGGTTAAGGTGTATTTTGTTGTTTGGTGGTGAGGACAGCTCATGGAAAGACGTGATCATTCATCTAAACATGCATCTTGAATCTGAGTGGGTAAATGATAGGCTGGTTTTCTTCTGATGGTCCCTGTGCAATTCTATCCTAAAATTTCTTGTAATGGCTATTGCTCAGGTGGTTGGGCTGAGAGCAGAACAGAATGGCTTAGAGCAGTCACTGTTTTGGTCTTATCCTCCTGTATGGCTTGGTGAACAGGAGGGGAAAGGGCTCAGCAGGGACTTAGCAAAAGGTAATTAATTTCTCTGGAATTCCTGGACCATGCTGCTTCTAGGTAGAGAGAATTTTCAGGTAAGCCACAGCAAGATTTTTTTCTTATGTCTCCTTCTTGCTTAGTGATGTCATGTAGGGACAGAGATTGGTCTGTGGCTTAGATCATGCTTTGTTTTCTTTAATCACCGTATGTGATGAAGTTTAAATTACACTTTTCAAACGGAAAATGACGAGTTGCTTAGGAAAGACTTCTTAATGCCATTTTTCCTGGCAGTTTATTTCATCCTTTTCACATAAGTCGTACCAATCCAGTATCTAGTGGGGCTGCCTGCTAAGCAGTAACAGATGGCCCATGCTAGCTAGGACAGGAAGGATCGTAGGGGTAGGAGCCAGTGTTATCTACATATGTGTTTTGGATTGCATCATGAATGCTCCCCAGGAGAAAGCACAGCTGGCACTGGAATTGCAGAGATCAGATTTTTGGTGTTCTTTATTCCAAGTCTTGGCATACTTGAAAATCAACATATGTGGTTCATGTTGGGCTAAATCAATAATATAGAAATTATACCTCTTCTTGGATAAAATCGCTGTGCTTGCTGATTTCCTCCTTTCTGTTTTGCTTATGCTATAATCAGAAGTACTGTGTGAGAAAATACACAAAGAGGGCAGCCAGTTCCATTATGTAATCTTTCTTTTCTGTATGCTATACCACAGGATGGCCTGAAAATGTAGTAACTAATGCAAAACTGAAGCAAGAAAACCAGAATTAGTCATGGGCAGTTTGGGCCAGTATTTCCCCCACTAGCTTTGCTCCTGCACTAAAATACTTGGGTACCATGACAGGCAGAAGGTCAGAGAGGAGAGAGGAATATGTCACAAAGTGTCTGCCTTGCAGAGCTCATGTTCTGGGGCAGTTTCTTCCTAATAACAGGCTGGCAGCATTCCCTATGCTCTGACTTGGTTTTCATCTGTAACAGAGGGCACACACATCTCTAAGGGGCCAAGGAAAAGCATGGATGAAGAAAGACGTGATCTTAAACACAGTCTGTGGAGGTCAATCTTTGATTCTGCTAAGGTGGCCAAGGCTTAGCCACAGCCACTTTTGCTTTATATACTGTATTATGTACTGTATTTTGTCAAGGTATCAGAAGGCAAAGGCCAAAAGATCCTTGATATGGCCATGTGATTGTGATTTGGTAGATCAGGCCTTTTAGGTGGCTCTTACAGTATATATTGGTATCTCTCTCCTCTTGGCACTAAGAAACTTTGTATCTAGGAGGCAGGAAACTGTCCTTTTTCAAATGAATAAAAATGTGAGAAACTTCCCACTGAAAAATCCCCTGTCAGACATAGGAGAGTCATCACTTTGGGATTTTTTTTTTTTGTTTTGCTGTTATTGTCCTAGAAACTCCCAGTTTAGAAGATAACATTCCATTTTGTTCTCCCGTACACCAGTTCTGAATTCAAATCCCTTCCTTTCCCCTGGATGGACAGAGGCTAAGCAGTCCTTGCTTCATATTAGGTAACTAGAGCTTGTGTGAGCCCTGGGATGATGTAATCATAGAATCACAGAGTGGCTTAGGTTGGAAGGAGCATTAAAGATCATCTAGTTCCAATCCCCTGCCATAAGCAGGGATGCTACCTGCTAGACCAGGTTGCTCAGAGCCCCATCCAACTTGGC
This sequence comes from Neodrepanis coruscans, assembly GCA_013400695.1. Classification (NCBI taxonomy): domain Eukaryota; kingdom Metazoa; phylum Chordata; class Aves; order Passeriformes; family Philepittidae; genus Neodrepanis; species Neodrepanis coruscans. Next base: position 108,420 of record VYZS01069865.1, on the reverse strand, counting down.
CTTGAACACTTCCAGGGATAGAGCAGCCACAACTTCTCTGGGCAGACTCTTTCAGTGCCTCACCAGTCTTTGAATTCCATTCTCAACAGCGGGATAATATCTGCCTATTATCTATATTAGATAAAACACATTAAAAGTGCCCAGAGAATTATGTGGATCTTAGGAAGATGACCTGAGAGGATACTGTCAGGATAAGACCTTATGCTTGGCAGCTGAGCAAGGAGAAGAAACTTCCCCTCAGCCTGGCCTCGAAGCATTTGTCTCACAACTTGGTTTATGAAATTTGCACTTCCTTAGTGCTACATCACTGCAATGACAGTAATTCCTGCTGTCTTGATGTCTGTCTTTGAGCATAAGCAGAAAAGGTTGGCAGATTATTATTATGAAAAGATCCATGAGAACTGCCTCTGAATTGCCCTGGGAGAGAAGAGGAAACCAAGTAAGGCAGTGAAAATTTTTCCTGTCCCCTTGCCCCATGTACACGAACTTCACAGAATCACAAAATTACAGAATATGCTGAGTTGGAAGGGACCAACAAGGATCATCAAGTCCAACCCTTAGCCCTGCACAGGACCATCCCCAAGAGTCACACCATGTCTATGGTAAAGCCAGATTCTGGCTTTTTAGAAGCTTTTCTGGTCTTTCAAGAAATTGAGAGACATAAATGATACACCTGGGGCCTCTTGCCAAATTAATGTGAGATGTCTTATTTTGGAAACTGCCTTCCTTCCATTTAAAGCATCTTTTGCCTCATTTGGTATTAATTTCAAAGACAATTCAAACTTTCTTTGTGCCATTCTCTGTGTTTGTGAACTCATTTTCTTCCATAGAAGGTCATTTTCCTTGAAGCAGCTTATAGAAATGTACAGCTTTCAGGATTCTGGTAACAAAACTGCCTTCTGTTGAGTTTCCAAAGAAGACCTGAGATATTTCAGAAATTATTTTTCTAGTTGGTCACAGGATTCCACAAAGATCTATCATTCTGTCAGCTTTCTTTCCAAACCTGCCTGTTTGTGCTAGCAAGACTTCTGCATATGTTCAGCACTAGGGCCTGAGGGTCTCTATTCATGGTGGTCTAAAAGCCCTTCTTTGATATGATGTGAGCCCCCTAGGCAATGCTGTCACAAAAATTACCNTTTCCTGTCCCCTTGCCCCATGTACACGAACTTCACAGAATCACAAAATTACAGAATATGCTGAGTTGGAAGGGACCAACAAGGATCATCAAGTCCAACCCTTAGCCCTGCACAGGACCATCCCCAAGAGTCACACCATGTCTATGGTAAAGCCAGATTCTGGCTTTTTAGAAGCTTTTCTGGTCTTTCAAGAAATTGAGAGACATAAATGATACACCTGGGGCCTCTTGCCAAATTAATGTGAGATGTCTTATTTTGGAAACTGCCTTCCTTCCATTTAAAGCATCTTTTGCCTCATTTGGTATTAATTTCAAAGACAATTCAAACTTTCTTTGTGCCATTCTCTGTGTTTGTGAACTCATTTTCTTCCATAGAAGGTCATTTTCCTTGAAGCAGCTTATAGAAATGTACAGCTTTCAGGATTCTGGTAACAAAACTGCCTTCTGTTGAGTTTCCAAAGAAGACCTGAGATATTTCAGAAATTATTTTTCTAGTTGGTCACAGGATTCCACAAAGATCTATCATTCTGTCAGCTTTCTTTCCAAACCTGCCTGTTTGTGCTAGCAAGACTTCTGCATATGTTCAGCACTAGGGCCTGAGGGTCTCTATTCATGGTGGTCTAAAAGCCCTTCTTTGATATGATGTGAGCCCCCTAGGCAATGCTGTCACAAAAATTACCATGTTTAACAGCCTTTTCCCTATCACTTTGCTTTCACCTTTCTGTCCTGAAGCTGGAAGGTCATTTCAAGGCTTTTTTTGTCAGAAGAAAAGCAGCCTCCATTTTCTGCCTTCAGATCATTTCTGCCTTGTGCACATGCAAGACAACTTGTACAGTACACCTGCAAAGCCCTTTTCTGGTACAGCCTTCTGAGAGTAATTGTGTGGTGGCTCTTGGTTTGGCAGAAATCAGCTCAAATATAAGGAAGGTCCAAACCTAAAAGGAATCAGGACTGCAAAACCAGTTTTCTGTAAAGGCAGTAGAGCTCTCTCTCAGCTAGATCTCTCTTCCTTACACAGTGGAGTACTGTTCAGAGGTACCTGTGTCATAGCTGTGAAATGGTTGTGATTAAAGGTGGGCTCTTCCCTACTCTTTAGCTGAGCTCATGGGCTGCAGACCAGGGTTGTACAGATTGCTTTGTCTTTGCTTGTACAGCTGCTGCAGAGTGCTGCGTTGTGCACAGTAGATGTGCCCTAGATGTCCTTCATCTAAACTCTCCATAGTGGACTTCTGGTTTCTGTGAAGGCACCCCATAGACAGTTTGAGTGCTTTTGTGGTGTGGTGAAGTGATATTCAATTGTGTGGGAAGATGGGTTAGTATTATATGTATATAGATGTGATTTCTTTTTTTCTTCTCAGGAGCAATAACAAATCAGAGGACTTAAATTTTTTTGTAGTTTTTTGTTGTTGTTTTGTTTTTTCAATTTATTCAGAATCCTCCAGTGTTTGACACAGTATTGATGAACTGCTGCAGACTTCTTACTGGGAATTTCTTTTCCCTTATGAATTGACCAGGTTAAGAACTCAGATGAATTTGCCTCTCCTATGGGAGCTAGAACTGCTGCAAGATATTTTCAGAGCAGTGAACTTGAATGTTCACTGCAGTCTTGTGTCCTGCTTTTTCACCAATAGTCTTGTTTGTGGAGACAAGACTAGAAAATACATTGTTGATCCTTCAAGGGGAGGTGAGTTTATCCTCACTTGCTCCAGGAGACACAGAAGACATGCTGTGCAGAACAGTCAAACATACTTACCCTGCATGGAGGTGACAGTTTAGTCTTCTGCATTCCTATTCTCTGTTAGCTCTGGATGGAGTGCTATGTCATTCCTTCTGGAGAACAGCAAAGGAGGGAACACCTGCTTTTGTAACTAAGCTGCTGAAGGGATCTCCCTTGCACTTCCCTCCTTAAGCTCTGCTCTTGAGAAACAGCTCATTAATTTGTTATTGGCTTGGTGAGAAAGCAGGGGGTGGAAAGTCACAAATGAATTTGGTCCAGATCAGATCTCCCCATAGCAGCCAGGAACATGCTCTTTCATCTCTTGTTCCAGTGGGGAGATCAGGAGCTGGATGGTGAGGAAGTTGCTTCCCTATTGTGCCGTAGACTAGTTTGGCTGCTGCTCATACACAGGCTGATATATGTAAAATCTTTTCTTGATGGACATACGTTACCTCAGAAATTATGTCAGGGCTGTAGAGCTTACACAGATTCCAAAGTTAACTTCCACCTTCCTCCCAAAACTTCACACCAGATTTTAAATGTGATACTTTTCCTTCCTTTTTAAAGATCTGTGTGTATATCAAAAGTCAACAGCCAAAAAGGTCTTTATAATAATTTGATCTCATAAATCAGCCTTGCAGATAGATAGAAGTTGGCAGGTTCCTTTTGTATGGGTTTGGCAAGCACTGCCAGAGGAAAAGATAGTTCATTGCCTGCTTAGGAAGGAGTATATCTTTGTCATAGTGCTATCTGTTGCTGTCCTTTTCTCTAGCTCACTGCTGAGATCTGATTCAACAAACCATGAATTTTTCACTTGACTTTGACAGTGGCAAGAAAACCACAGAATGATTGTGAAGTGTAAGTGCTTGCATTTGTTTCCTGTTGTAGAAAGACATTATGGATTTTCACATTACTAATGTATATTTCAAGTTGATCAGAGGAAATGAGGATGCCTGTAAGGACAGAAGATTTTACTATGCTTTATATTACAGCACAGTATATATCACAAACAGTATGTGAAAGATTATTCATGTAGGAAAATGTGAAGAATTTAGGCAGCTTAATCTGATGACACAGGTATTCAAAGGAAGAAAAACTCTAGTATCATTTGTTTTGAAACTTGCTTTATAAAGGGCCATAGTTACTCAAAAATATCATACTACTGAAGTTTTGTATGTTCTTTGCTCCTGATATAGCTGCCACTGTTTCTACAGCACACCTGTGTTGCTCCCTTGTGGCTCCCAGCTTTAGGAGTAAAAGACAAATGGTGAACAGTTTGTCCTGAAACACCTAAAGATAAATTGATATTTTTATGTATATCTAACCTAAATAATAACAACAGCAATAATATTGAACATCCTGGAAGTGATCTTGAAGTTCAAAGTTCACTCAGTTTCTGATGCTTCTAGCAGAAAAACAATTATCTCGTTCTCAATACTTCTCTTCGACCCATTTGAGGGGCCCCTTCCCAGACAGTTGCCATGAGGCTTGCCCAGGATGCAGCCTGGTGTCTGTGGGGCCTGAAGGATGGGGCATGATCTGAGGGTCCATTTGTCTTTCAGTGTAAGGGTAGCCACAAAGGTTCATCAAACTGCTTCTTCATGGTGTCAGCTTAGCTTTAGTCTTTTGATGCCTCCTCTGGCAGTCACTCTTTGCCCTCCAGATGGAGGTGTTTAAACAATCTTTTAGTATCTCTCAAATGTATCCCCTATCACCTTTATGGCTGCTTGTTCTCTTTAATTTTCTCTCCAGACAAGTGTCCATGCTTCAGGATAATTCTTTCTTTTGAACATGGGCAGTTGATTTCTTTGGCTTTTGTAATGGCCACTGCTAACTTTGGCAATCACTTTGCTAAGGGAGTGCTATTCCTCCACTGACATGATCCAATCTCTCTTTCCTAGGTAGTAAGTAGCTTGTTTTTAAAGAAGTGTCATTACTTTTACCAGGTTACTGATGCAGTTAGTATTTTGGCATCCTCACTTTAAAACCAAACTCTTCAGTCCTCCCTCTTTAGTCTGGTTTTAGAGGTCCACCATGCTGCGTACAAGTATATAAATTTGTTATGGTTCTCTGTTTTCCCATGTCTTTTTTAAATGGGCTAACTTATTTAGACTTCTGTTTGTTTTTATCCCCTCTGCATTTTGCTGCCTGCTGTCCTGTCCCTGGTTTGATGCTGCAGGGATTGTATGAGTTGCTCCACAGGGAATGCCTCATCCTAAACACTGTGTGCTTTTGCACTTCCCCATTGCATTTTTTTAAGACTAGTGAAATAATCTCTCTTATTATTATTTCTTCCCCCCACCCAGATTAATGTTTTTGGTTTGGTTTAGAAGAACCTGGCTTTGCCTTTGCAGGCTTTCTCTGTCTGAAACTCTACCCAGCTCGTCAGAAGAGCAGATGCTTGTGGAACTTTTAGACTGTGGTACAGTCTGGAGGTCCAAGCACTCACTGCAGGCTTTTTTCCCTGTATTTTCACCTTTTTCCAGCACTTTTGGAGAGTTATATTTTGGGAGTGATCTGCCACTTGGGAACTGCTGGAACAGGGATGGGGCAACTGCACTGTGGTGGCAAGGGATCCCGCCGCAGGGTGTATGGAGGGTTTATTCCAGTGCTGAGTGGCACAACCGCGCTAAATCCGTCCTGTGCCAGCTGTATCTTGGATTTGTAATGCTTTCCCAATGAGGCTGCAGTTATTTACTGTGCATGTTCGGTACAGCTGCCTGCCCTGCCTTGCCCTCTTCAGCACCTGTGCCCTGGGCAGCACTGCACACCCTCCCACTGTGGTCCCCGCTCTGCCCTTGAGATGTGTTGGTTTGATTTTTTTTCCTACGTTCAGCAGTGTGTAGGGAGTGGGGGGAAGGAGCGGGAAAGGCTGCATTGCATGAAAAAAAAAAGAAGAAAGAGTGAGGAGAGGTGAAAAGATGGAAAATAGAACATAAACCTTAGTGCGGTGCATGGTGACGCAGGAGGGAATGGCATCAGATGAGGCAGCAGCACACACAGCAATGTCAGGACTGCAAACTGGCTGCAAGCCCTAAAAAGCTTTATTTGTCATCCCATTCACAACTAACCCCCCTTGGACGGTGTAGTCTCCCCATGAATAGATGGACTGTCACTTGCTTCGTGATTATTGGCAGCACCACCCAGGTATTCCCCAGAGATGGTGGTGTGGGCAGGCTGCCTGCAGTGTAGCTAACACTGTGGTGTTAGTAGTGTCCAAATGGCTCCCCCCTTGCCCAGGCAAGGCAGAAACCGTTTTGAAAACAAACAAGTCATCAAGCTCAGGGTTGCCTCATGTGCTCCTGTGTTATCCTCCGGTGGCAGGCAGCGTGCCAAGGTCTCCATGTGCCAGGTGGCTCTGGAAGGGTAACAACCCTTTGCTCACTCTGTTTACTTGCAGGATGGGAGCAAGGAGACAGCCTGCATTGAGAGTTCCTACCCCTCACCCTCTAAGGCCGTTTTCAGAGTTTTTCTAAGGCCATGATAACATGTAATGCCTTCGGGGTGGGAGTTTGTCCTCTCTTTTCTTTTGGCTTTTCTGCCTTTGACAGCTTCACCTACCAGGAGGGGGTGTGGATGTTGGTGCTGTTGGTTGCCTGTTTCTAGCCATATGAAATGTGGATACCAACAACTGGCTGAAACAACTGAAATTTGTTCAGGCAAAGATGTCAAAGCAGAAAGGCTGGGTAACAAAGAGAGAAGGGGGATGTATGGAGGAGGAAGGTAAAAGTTAATGGAGAAGAGAAGGGCAAAGGCAAACTGGTACTTGAGGCGACCAACCAGTCATTTGATGGCCAATAAAATAAGTTAGTGGCTAGGTAGAATAAATCAGGAAGGTGGAAAAGGAGACAAGGCTGGCAGGACATTCTGTTTTATGGCCCTGTGCACTTGCTTTTGGGACATTTCACTTTTCCTTAGGTTGCCTGCCTCACTGTTCTTCTGCTTGTGTGTGACACCAGCTAACTGTAAACCACTGTAGTATGGGGTATGTAGCCTTTGCTGTGGGGCCAATTCATGCCCCTCTCTGCTCCCCCTTCAGCTCCTTGTGCCTCAGGGTGGGGAGCTGCTGCTCTACTGCTCTTTGTTAGGGAGAGGCAAAGGGGGAAATGGAGTAGAGGCAGGTTTGTGGGATCAGTGGGTCTCAGGAGGGGATTGTGTTGCGATAGAAGAACCCCTGGGTATGGGTAGAAGAAGACATCCCTGTGCTGCCTTGCAACACTCCATCATGGTATAAAATCCTTCTCTCTGCAGGTTGATCTCTGCAGCCGGTCCAGAGGGGCTGATGGGGGTGCGGGGCAGGGGTGGTGGTGGTGTAGTGTGGTACTTAGGGCAGAGAGAGAAATCTCTGATCAAGTGGCTGCAAAACTCCCATCATCCCCTTCCCCAAATGGCTTCATATTTTTTGGCTCTTGGTGACATCAAGATTCACAATATTTTCACCAAAAACCAGTGGCGACAATGGCACTGGCTTTAAACAGTGTAAATGTGCAGCCAAAACCCACTACAAGGGCACCTGTGCCTTGAATCCAGTCCCACACCTTTGGATATGCCTGTGTGACTGTATTTTAAGGCTACATTTTGTATCCTGTCTGTGTAGGGAAAGGCAGCACATATCAAGGATATTTAGAAAACTTCTCTGGCTGCAGTGACTTATGTCACCTTCTGGGGGACTTGTCACAAAGCCAGCTACAGCAACATCTTTGTCCGTCAGTCATGTTGCTGTTAGTAAGTGTAAACACTGAAACCCCCAACGTGCCAAGCAATTCACTGGCTGCATGGCATGTGTGGCTCTTCAGTGTGCTGCTGCTAAAGGTGCTCATGTGGTGGGAGTGGGGCCTTTACTGTAATCCTAAAGCCAAAGGACTCCACATATCCAGTTAGCTGTACAGCTGGGCAAGCTCCAAGGGACTTACTTTCCACCCTATTCCTATTACAATTCCATTTTCTACCACTTATTTTTATTCCATTGAATTAAAAAGCCATTATCACTAATAATCCTATTTTTAAAATAAGTTTTAGAAATTCATGATCTGTCGGTGGTGGGGGAAACAGAGCATCTCTTTTGTTTACAGGAGCAATTATTAGATCTTTGCCAGACTATGTCTGTTGTGGAGTAGCTTAAAGAGACTTTTCTGGGGACATTAAGGGAGAGAATATGTTGAGATGCCTGATAATAGTGAAGCTGAGATTATGGTGAGCAAGCCTGTGCTGACAGCAGAGGACAGCTTCAGAACATTTGTACTAATGAACTTTCTTTGTGCTCTGCTTATTTATCTGCTTTGTTCCCTTAAATGATGGTGCATTTGTGGATAATTTCCTCTGCTGGTGAGCTGCCCCCATCAAGTTGAAAGTTGTCTATTTTTAAAATGCCAGCTGCCTCTTGGATAAAAAAGCCAGTGCTGATGTACCGTTGCTTGCAATGCATTATTCAAAGTCTTTTTTAGACTCTCTCAAATAAAGAGCTTCATTAATATTTCAGTGGTCGCTGTGATTCTCTCCAAGGGGGTTCCATTCCTTTTTCTCACTTGACACCCCTGTATTTCTGTATATAGTGAAGATGATTGGATTTCGAGTTACCTTTGGCAGAGCAAACTCATCATTTTCTGGGGGAAGTCGATCTTAAAAGAAAATTTGACTTTGAGATTGGTGCTAAGAAGATATCTGGTATACCCAGCATCTTACCCCAGCCCTTGGAAACCGGAGTGGCTTGGGAGTGGAGGGGCTACAAACACCAACTTTTGTGTGTCATCACATGGACTGATCATTGTAGTTGGCTTTGCCAGCTTAGAGGGGAATAGGGAGATTGGAAAGAGAGAGTCCGAACAGGTTGGATTTCTATATGTAAAGATTTACTTAATAAGATTTTCTTATTTAAATATTAACTGCATTTGCACTCCTTTCAAAACCACACTAAGGGCTGTTTTCTTTCTTCTCTCTATTAGATATAGAGCCTTGGATAAAGCTGAGCTCTTGAGAAGGAATATAGTGATTTCCTCACTTGAGGTGCTTGTGGAAAATCAATAGCAGGCAGGTCTGGAAAAAATGTTTTTGTCTGTAAAGAAGAAAGAGTGAGACAAAAAGTAACAACCATTCTGAACTCGCTGCATAAGAGCAGTTTTCTTAATTTATAGGGCTCTTATTCTTTCCTTATGATGCCATGAGAAAAGATTCCTTTGGCTTGATTGTGCATGACGGGTTTTGATGCTGGGAGATGGAGAGCTAGTGATACAGAGCTCCTTAGTAATTTTAAAAGGTAGTTTCTCAATACATCAAGCAATTAAGTGTTTAAAAGGAAGACAAGCGTTCAAAGCTGTTGCTCACCCATGAAACAAGAGCAGAAGTAATAATGCTTGATGAAAATCAGTGGTGCAGTCCCTTGTGTGCATGAGAGCTACGGGCTGGAGTGTCTCCTGCAAATGGTGGCAGTGGAAGAAGGGATGATGATGAAGAGGTTGCTCTAAGTAGGGTGGGGACCATCAGTTACCAAAGAAATAAAGCAACACAGGCATAGAAGGGTTTAAATAGTGGGTAACTGGACAGTATGTTGGCTTCCTACAGTATACTTGATTTGCATTTTGGGCAGCTCTTGCACTAAGGCCTTCCATCAGGACAGCGTGCAAGTGGAAATCTGTGGCTTTGCTTGTGAAATACTAGAAATGCTGTGAGCTGCAGTTGTTGAGCATCCAGAAACCTAAATTCTGCTTTGCTGTTGAATAAAATTATTCTGACTAGGCTTGTTAAGAATAGCTTAAGGTTTCTCTCCTGAGTCAGCAGTAAAGTGATACTCTGGAAAAGAAAAAAGTCTTCTTTGGGGCATTTTATGGTGGTTTGGGTTTTTTGGTTTTTCTGTTAATGCTGCTGTGTTTTAATCTATGGTTCATGTTTTGTTACCTTATTCAGGGTGAAATTAAATTTCCTTTAGTTTCAGGAGGTGAATAATAGTTCTAAAAGTCTTGATCCTGCTTTCCCAAATTGTACAGAAGGGTTGTTTATATTCCTTCAGGACAGAACTAACAGCTGCTATTCTCAGAAAAGATTTTACAGACACGTGCAGACACACACAAGACACACACACTTCACTGGAATCATTCATGATCCTCCCAGTGTAATTTAACATTTTAAAAAGGAGCTTGGTTTACAAGCTGTTCAGAAGGTACAGGAGAGCATATTGCACGATGCTGGGAAGACAGAGGGAATGCCAAAGCAACGCTGATGTATTTTGATTGAAATATTGTGTATTGGTGTGAAAGGGGAGAAGCGGGGAGGGTTAGGCAGTAAAGTCCAGCACAGCGTGGAGGTCGCATAGACCCCATGGGCTTGTGCTGCGCGGTGGAGAAGCCGAGGCGCGGGACTCTGGGTGGAGGTTGCAAGTTTAGGCACCGATGCGCTGTTTATCACATGTGACCAGTGGGGTTCGCCCTGGACAGCAGCACCCGAGGGGTGACCCGAGCGTGCGAGGCGGGCGGGCACGGCAGCTCCGTGCGGGTGCGGAGCCGGGGCAGGATGAGTCCCTTGTCCCTGTCACAGCCCCTTTGGCGCCTGCAGGAGCTTATCGCGTCAGGCGCTTACAGGCTGACCTTAATCTTTCTAATACGGGATCGCCCTCCCTGAGAGGGACAATAAACAACCCAGATTTTCCTGCTGATGGTAATGCGGTAAGCAAGCCTGTAGCTCTAGGGGGAAAGCGTTCGCAGGGCGCTGAGACGTGGAGGATGGAAAGAGTGTCCTGGGGAAAACGGAGAGACAGGATTGATTCCTGTTTTCCCCACTGTCCATCAGAGCTTTTGGAATTAGCATAGGGAAGTTATTCCTTCTAAGGTTGCTTTTCCTGGCCAAGAAACGTTTTCCCCTTTACACTAGGACTCCGTGAGGAACTTCAACTGGCCGCCACTTGCTCTTTGAAATCACTGGAGAGTTCTGTTTCTTGTTCCCTGTTCCAGGAGGGAGGGAAGGCCTCTCTTTCCTTTGTGTTTTGGCCCTGCCACCGCTGTCTTTCGTTCCGCAAAGTGTTAATTACAATTAAATGTCTATTGCCAGTTCCTGCTGTAAGCCTGTAGTAGGTGGCTTTCTTTTGCAAGGGTTGCAGAAGGGTCCCAGCCCAAGGGACCTGTCTGAATGATATTTGGAGCCGTTGTTCCCATCTGGTTGTTAAGCATTTGACACCCATTATTTTACTCAAATGGTGGCTGCTAGAGGAACTGGGGCCATTGTGTCTGAGGACTGGCCGAGGTAAGAGCAGATGCTCACAAAGAAAGGTGGGTGCTTGGGTCTGTGTTTGCTAATGGTAAGTCTTTTTTCAAACATAGGAAGCAAGGGCTCTGTGCAGGAGGGGAGAAGGGAAAAGACAGTGATCAAAGAGCAGAACAAGAGTTCAAATCATCTGGGCAGACTTTTGATCCAGTGTCTTCATGGATCAGATTGGCACATGAAAATGCCTTTCTGTAGCTTTAGCCACTTCTTTTCAAAGTTGTGTGTTTCTTAGAAATGTGCTTCAACAGTCAGTATTGGCACTGGTTAACCCAAATATGGCTGAGATTTCCATAAAGAGACAAAGATGTTAAGATTCTTACGGTGAGATACATCTATATTATTCCTGTCTATTTTCCTTTCCTTCTTCCAAGTCAGTTCTGAAAAAGGTCTCCAAGCATTTTTTTTGCTGAGTCCTACTCCCAGTGGGTAGAAGACTTCTTTCCAGCCTTCTGGCTCCTATTTGCTCAGAAAAGGGACCAGGAGATTTAGTCAGAAAAGCTGGTGTGGTTGGAGGACAGCCAAGCAAATAGACACTCACACAAATCAGTGCTACTGATAGAGTGAGACGCTGCTAGAAGTCACTCAGAGGAATTGGCTAATATGTCCTGCAGCTACAAAGAAATATACAGAGCAAAATGTTGTTGTCAGCAGAACATCTGATGATGCAGTAGGTAAACTCGTTTTTAATGGAAACTGGGAAGTATGGCTTGGAAAAATGTCAGGCATAGCCCTGTAGCTGTATTCTTGGATGTTTGGAAGACTGTAATGATTATTTAAGAGAGTAGAAAGTTAATTTGTTAATTAGATGTTCTGTCATCTTGCTCCTCAGTGCCAACTTGTCTGAGTCACCACTTATCAGCCCAACCTTCCTTCCTACAAGTGTCACAAGCTTAAATTTTTACCAGAGCTTTGTCTACATGTACTGGAAACTGAACTCTGCTCATTTAAACCTGTGCAAATATAAATGTTGCCTGTAGCATACGCAGTGTGGTTAAAATTACCTCTTTTGCGGGAAACATGTCAGAATTGTTGACCTGGCTTGGATTTTCTCCTGGAAACAACCACTGTACTGTTGATGGTACTGCAGAAACTCTGTTGGGTTGTACCAGAGAACAAGCAGAAGAGAGGAGAGTTTTGGAGTGTCAGCACAGTTTCATGTGTCTGTAGGAGCACTGTAAAACTGAACTGCTGCAGTATGAAGCAGAGAGATGGCACATCACAAGTGTCTATAGTGCAGTGCCTACATTTCTCTCTTTTTTTTGCATCCCTGCCCTGGAATTGGGGGTATTGCCAGGCATCCATGCAGCCCCACACAGCTGCAGCCTCTTCACAGCCAAGTTTTTGGTGGAGATCCCAGCACAGGAAGCTTATGGGAGGCTCAAAAATGTAACTTGGAGGAATGAGAAAATCCATGAAGCATCTCTCATGCCACCTCTTGCCTGGACAAATGTTTGTTTTTAAATCTCTTTGGGAGGATGTCAGTTTGGAGCTGAGCTCTTCCAGCTCTGGGGATTTTTGTGAGGGATACCTGACTCAAAGTTGCTCCTTGCTCATGCAGGAGACAAGAAGGGAGACCTTTTGCTTCTGAAGCTGCCCAAGAGTCTTTGTCAGAAGGATGCTGAGGAGAGACTGCCCTTCTGCTGGCCATCCCAGTGGGAGCTGGGGGGGGCTGGTGCTGTCCAGAGGTGTCAGCACTACTGTCAGCAGGACCTTGTTCTGCTGTTCTTGCCGGCTCTCAGCCTCTTGCAAAAGAAAAACCCTGCTCATTTGCCTCTTTGGTATTAGGTGAGGTGTTAGTCAAGTATGTACACTGCTATTTATAGCCCCTACAAGAGCATCAGCAAAAGAGGGGCACATAATTTTGCTAAGTTTCTGCATAGCTATCTGAATCAAAGGCTGAAAGTTTCTTCAAGACAAGAAAGCTTCTTGTTTGCTGAAAGTTTCTTCAAGACAAGAAAGCCTCCTTTCCTGAAGGCTTTTCAGTAATGCCTTAAAGAGCACGTTTCTCTGGTATGACACAAAATAGCTCTTTTTGATAAGTACAGTGGCAGTGCTATTAATACACACTAAGTTCATTCTTGGGTCTGAAATTAAGCTATTTGGACTTTTTACCATTATTAATAGGAGATATTCAAAGGCTTTTTCACCCTTTTCTTTTTCTGCTATTTTTTCCCCTTACTTTCTCCTTTTAGCTTTTATATCAGAAATTATTTAAAATTACCAGACAAGGACCTTCTGGGCAGAAATATCCCAGATTGGGCAGCATAAGGAATACCTCCTTGTGCTTGTGCCCATTAGTCTAATGGGAGCAAGGAATGAAACTCTTGGCCAGGCTTTGCACGTGTACCTCTGTGCCTGTTTATTTTGTGTCCTGAGAGTCTTTATCTTCCACGAGTGTCTTCTTCTCATGAAGGGACAGCTCACTGACCTGGATGAGCTGAAGTCTCACGTGCCCAGACCTGGGGAGGGAAAGCCAGTTTGCCTTGCAGGGTCACTAAACCTAGTGTACTGCAAGTTGGTCAGCCATGAAAAGCACTCCTGAAGAAGCTGTGTTGCACCCTCTATTCTTTGTATATGATGCCCAGAGTGAGCTAGCTGGGGTACTGTGCAGGGGAAGGGTGGTTTTCTGTGGCAGAATCAGAGGCTGGGTTTTATGGTCTTTTTTTTTTTGCTCCTGGCCTCCTCTGAATGTGTTACAGCTGCTGATTCCCAGTGTGCACAGGCCATTTTCTATATCTTTATTGCACTCAGTTTATGGAAATGCTTGTTGAAATGTAGCTGATGATGCAATTTGCTCAAGTACTGGTACCCAAAACATTAAAATATTAAATTATTTTTAAAATAATGGTTGAATCATTAAAAAACCCAAGAAAATAACTTTTCTAGGAGACCTATTAATTAAACCGGTGGGAAACCAAATAGTACAAGCTGAGGAGAAGGCAAAAATAGTTTTGTCCTGTTTTTCTGTCTTCTGTAACAAACTGCTTTGTTTTGCAAAAATATATTACTTATTAGCAATTATTGTTGACCTAGAGAGCCTCAGACACTGATCGTGCAACTGCTGATGTGTCTATGTTTTGGTGGTTCTCCAGAGAACCTCTAAATACAGCAGATTATTGTCTCAAGGCATTGAGCTCATCTGTTTGTGAGGACGGCAGTGCTGCTGCACAGGCTCTTGCCCACAGCATCTTGCATTACATGCTTTCTGGAAAATGTGGTTCCTTGATTGCAGCAAGGGAAAGACTTGCTGCCTTGGGAAGCTGCACAAAAGTCTAGCTGGATAGTACAGTTTATCCTCAGTGCATTTCTCTGCAAACTATACTCCTTGGCAGAATTGGTCCTTTTATGACTGGTGCCGTTACCTTTAATGGCTTGCATAATCAAGTTCTCACATTATCCTACCCCTCCCTGTATTTCACTTCTCATTCTCCAAGCCTCTGAAGAATGGTGTGTGCTCTTTTGACTGGGAGCAAGCCTCTGCTGGTTGACACAGAAGTAAGTGCACAGGCTCCGCTTCTCTTGGCCATTTGGCCATTTAAGGAGCAAGAATGGCGGACATTAATTTACCCTAAACAACCTCTAGAAGCATATTTTACTTTTGAAATAATGTCAGGGTTCACATTTCAATTCTCAGGCACCACCAACATCAGTAGGAAATAAGGGTTGAAACCAGTAAAGGATTTGTGCGATGTGCACTCAAAGCTAGGGAATAATGGGAGCATTGGCCTTAGTCCAGGAGAAATGTGACCCAGTAAACTTCATAAAAGACTGTTCAATCACTCTTTCTATTATGCCAGAGCATACAGGCTGTATACAGGATGAATGGCATTTTCGTAACTGTTGCCAAAGGAAACATTTTCTATGCTGCTATAGTAATTTTCTGCACTTTGGACTCTCAGCTGGCAGCAGAATAGAGCAGCTCCTCACCTTTTCACAGGATTGGGTTATAATGGTGCAGCTTGAACTGAAGTGGGATGTAGGGGGACCCTTCACCAGTGGTTTAATTCCATCAAGCTTAAGCATAACTCCATTGGTCTGTATCTCTGTGGAGGGATCCACCAGATTTCTGTAGTCATATAGATCAGGAGAGAAATAATATAGGAAGAAAAGTTCTTTTTGAAGAAAGACACACAGACAATGGATATCTGATTGGGAACAGCAGCATGGTTGCTTGGCTGGAGGGTGCAGTGAGATGCCTTGGCACCCAAGGATTGTGGGCTCCTCTTGTAGTGATGGGCTGTAGTGAGCTGTACAGGCTCCTTCCCCAGGGCTCCTCAGCTTCTCTCCACTAGTCAACTCTCAGACACTCATGATGTATATTTCACCCTGCTTGCTACTTATCCATCCTTCTACCCCCCTTTCAGTGCATGGCAGGAGCAGAGGAAGACCTTCCTCTGTTTCCCCAGACTGCTTTAAAAAGCATGCTAGACTCCCTCATCCCTTCCTGGCAGTGCTGTGATGAGCAAGCACTGGCTGTGAGCTGCTGGCCATGAGCTGCCTCAGTGGGCCAACTCCTTGTGCTGGGCTGTGGGATGTGGGGCTGGTGTTCTCTGCTCTGCCACTGATGCAAGGCTGGTGAGGGCAATTCCTTTCACACACACACACACACCCACCCCCCCCCCATTGCAGTTTGTCTGCAACAGATGATCCAGTTTTGGCTGCTCTGTGTGGAAAGTTTTATCTCTGAAAATCAATGTTACTATTGGATACCTGAGATGATGAAGCAACCAAAGAAAAATCCTCAACAACGTCAGAAATAGCACAGTGTCTCCAGGTGGTTTTTTTTAATGCCTCAAGCCTTTTCTCTAGCCTTTGCCCTTCCCACTGTTTTATTGCTTTCCCAAAATAGGTTTCCTGGGAAAAAAATTTTCCACTATATTCATTCTGAAGCCAGAGTGACAAGCTGTTTATTTATTTAATTGGTTTTATGTTCCAACCAATAAATTAATCTTCTCTGTGTTTGATTTTTGAGCAAGCAAACCTAAGAGAAGGGGGAATGCGTACCAGAGATGTGGGGTTCTGGTTTTCATGTTTTATCAGCTCTTTCTTTAAATAAAAGCTTAATTAAGCATACGCTTCTCATTACAGTCTGTGTAAATGTGGCACCTCAAGAGCATGAATTGGGCTCGAGAATAGTTTACTGTTCCTGTGCAGCCCATCATTTTCTTTATAAGAACAATTCCTGCATATAATTATTTTGTTATCCCAGTATATTTATCTTTTGCAACTTCATATGTGACTCTTGAAGATTTTCCTGGCACTCTGACAGCCTGAGGTTCCCCAGCACTCAGACTATATTTTTCTCACAAGCTTCTGAAACTGCGTTAGATTTGATTTTTTAAATTTTATTTTTTAAATCTACTTTTTTTTTTTAATGCATCATAAGCCGCAGTGCTCACAGTTGTGTATACAACCCATCTGCACATGAAACAAGAATGAAATATGCAGGGTTCATTAGTCAGATGTGAATGGCTTGAAATGTTTAATTAAAGAAAAAAAAGGGGCCAGTGAATCAGATGTTCACAGAGTAATAGAGGTGGGGAAAAAAGCTTTGTGAATAATCTGCTGTTTGAGATGTAGGCTCCCTTATTTGCCCACAATTAGTTCCCACCCATGTCTTTTTGCAAAGATGATCAATCAGTAAAAATATACAACATCCTCTACTTTTTATTTCTTATGAGAATTCTTCTATGTTAATTCTTTTGCTTTGATGATAGACTTTTTGTCCTTAATCTATTTTAAAGCTAAGCATTTCTAGAGTCTACAATGTACCTCTGTTTAAGCGTGTAATGCCCATATCTTTCCCAGCAATAGCACAGGCATTTTATCTCAGAACTGAAGGGAGAATAATCTATTCCTGCTTAGGAAAAGTCTATTCCCACTTAATTTTTATAAACTAGCTTACAAAGCCAAACTTGTGACATCCTTGATAATCAGCCCTTGCAAGATTAAAAAAAGCACAAAGAGAAAGTAAGTGCTTTATGTCTCTTGTTTTTGCTGTTAAATTTTGATTTATTTTTAAACCTTTCCTGACAATTCATGCTTCTTGTGAGATTCTCATCAGTAGAGAAGTTGAACAGAATAGAGGTTATTTCAGCTAATTACAGGGTGACGTTATAGCTTGAAATGGAGGATGAGGAATGAACAAGCACTTTGAGTGCCCATATTCCATTTTGTGCCGGCATGTTAATAGCCGTAACTGTTAGTATATTTTTAAGGCTGTGTTCAGTCTCAATAGGGTGATGTTTGTCTGTGGGCCTCCCTCTTAGTCTGTTTGGGCCCAGTGTATTTCTGACAATGCCTGCACTGTCTCTGTGCCATGAGCCGAATGGATGACTTGTAAAGGGGCTGAGATGTTATACTGGCTTGTCAGTGATGCTCTTCATTTGTATTCTGCTC
Organism: Neodrepanis coruscans; assembly: GCA_013400695.1. Lineage (NCBI taxonomy): Eukaryota > Metazoa > Chordata > Aves > Passeriformes > Philepittidae > Neodrepanis > Neodrepanis coruscans. The sequence continues at coordinate 90,919 of VYZS01069865.1, read as the reverse complement.
AGGGGGCCAAGCCACCGAGGAGACGTGCCAGAATGCTTTCCTTAGGAGAGCCTCTGCCCTCTTTAATTTTCTTTTTCACTGCTTTACCCCAGTGAACCTCTCTTTTTCAAGGTGTAACTTCTTCTGCAGAATGGAGCTTGGCTTTAGATGGTGAAGCAGATAGGATGTGCAGTACCTATAAGCCAGTGGTTTGTTTGGGGCTGTTTTATTTTTGGCTGTGAAATGTAGCATTAGGAGACAGAGAGCTGCATTGAGAGCATCCGGTGCCTGCCCTCTTCATGGCTGTGAGGGGGGTTTCGTGTGGGCAGAGAAATGTGAAGTATATTGTGGGAGTGTGGCCTGTGCAGAGCTGCTTCTGAAGCAATATCTAGCTGAGCTTTTCAGGGAATGGCACATGCTCTTGGAAACTCATGCATGAGAAGCTCCCAAAGCGCTGTTGTTTTAAATCAGAAGGGCTGGTTTTGCTGTAAATCTAAAGGGCTTCTTGTCTAAGACTTGACATGCTAATGCAGTATGTTTTTCCTAAAATGATGCAGTGATGCATCCTCAGTACTGAGGTAATGTGTAGACAGATGCAGTGTCCTTGCCTGCTCTGCTGGTTGACACAGTGACAGCCTTCAGGAAGAAGGAAAGAAGTTTTAACAGTATGAGGTAATTTTGTTCCTGAATTCTTGAGTCCCTTCACGTTAAAATCCTCCATGTTTGTTCTTTGATTTTCTGGAAAGTGAAGGGTGCAGGTTTTACATGCTGTTACCTTTCCTTGCTTTAACTGCAGCAGTTTCCAAGTCTGTTAAACAATGGTCCTGTTTTTGGGACTGCTGACACGGCCACTACAGGAGAGACCACTGCCCTTGAGCCATATCCCAGTACTCCACACTGACAGGGGCCAGACAACTCCAGCTCACCTCCCAGCAGCCAGTGATTAATGTACAGTTCAATGGCACCAACTTTCACCTTCTGCCACCAGTGAGAGAAAGGTCTGACTGTTCTGGTGTCATCTCCAGTCTGTGCTATTCTCCACATGTTGGTGTGATTTTTCTCTCTTCCATCCTTGCTGCAGCTCCCTTTTGCCCTCTGCCCTTGAAGACTCCCGTGTAAAGGCCAGATTAAACAGTCACCCTGAAAGGAAAACGCAGAACAGAGAAAAGGCAATTTTGATGAGGATTGCAGGTCATATGTCAGGTTGAATCAGTCCCTGATGGAGGCAGCAAAGAAAATGTAGCATTGCAAAAGCAAATGCATTTTGCTGAAGAAAGGGCTGTGGCTGGTTTTTATTGCTTCAGGGTCATCTGCATGTCTACCTGCAAACCCTCTCTGCACTTAAACTCATATGGTGCCAAACTCTTTCAAGTGAGGAAAAGGAAGATCAGGAGGAGTTGCTGGACACTGGCCAGGAAAAGTTCCTGACCATTTATGTGAGCCAAGTTAGGAACAGGACAAAGCAGCTCCTACCTGAGTATCCCATGGAGTGCCATGACATGAATGAAGATGCCCATTTCTTGTACTGTACTGTTATTTGCCTCTGAGATTCTTTTTGTCTGCCCACCTGTCCTGGAAGATAGAGATCTAATTCTAGATTTAGACAGTCACAGGTCAAGTCAGGGGCAGTTAAAAACTTCTGGGTATATTCCTAAAGAAAACTGTTTTCTCTGTCCCACTTCCCTGGTCCTTTTGGCTGTGTACTGGAAGCGAAGGTCTTGCTTTCTTCCTGACTTTCACCAGTGTCTGGTATGGTGGGTGCTGCAGGATACTGGTTATCTTGCTGCCAATATTAGAAAGAGAGAAAATCTTTCTTCTTGAAGAACATTTTGGATGAAGGCCTGGTAGCCAAAAGAAAGTTCAGACAAGTTCAGCAAATACTGTATCCTGGATCCATGCTAAACCAACACACATGATGGCAGAGAAAACCGTGATCTTCCTGAGCTGTGAATGAATAAAAGTGGTTCCTAATTTCAAATCTAAGAGGAAAACAAATGCTGTTACAGACAGAAAATTAGTTATTCATTGTATTCTAACAGGAATATGGATCCTATATACAGAGCTAGAACAAACATGAAGTAAATCCTGTTACCTCTTTTCCTTCATTGCTGATGGTTGGCAGGGAAGCAAACACAAAGGAAATCACATCACAGCAAGTGAGGCAAGGTATAAATAGTAGGTGGGCCTATTTGGTGCCTGATTCATTTGGAACTCAGTATCAGAAAGAGAAGTCCCAGCATCCTCTGAACAGAGTAAGGGTGATCTGTTGAAGTCCCAAAGCACTGTTGTTCCATGCATTACACATTTGTTCTTGTTTCAACAATCACCATGTCGGCTGAGTTTTCTTACATAATTAGTAGGAATGTGATCACCTTCAACCTTGAGAGCAAATGAGCTTCTGCAGCAGCAATTTCCATTCATGTGTGCACTGCATATCAAGGGGAAGAGGAATACAATGGATTTTATGTGTCTAAGCAGAACACAGTTTGCAACTGGAAGTGTCGCTTCTTTTAAAGCAATTTTCTGTGCTGATGACTAACTATTTTTCATTTGAAATTTCCATTTGAAATTAAATTCATCTTGGGCTCTCTGCATATTGGGGTTTGGATTGCTGAGTAATTCTCACAAATCTATGCATCATCTCTGCTTTGCGTCTTCCTTTTCTGCTTCTCCCAACACTGTGCAAATTGATGGCAAGAAGAGAGCATGACTCAAATTGTGATTTTTTAGGCTTTCTGGTTTTCTCTCATATAGGATTTTTGCTATTTCACAGTCTTCTTTCAGCCAAAACTAGGACTGTGCAAAATTGATAAACAGGTAAAGCAATCACCCTGCTTTATGAGTCCCAGTAATAGGCCAAAAGATACAGTCTATGGTACTGGCTAAGTCTGTGAATTAACTGCATTTTAATCAAGTGAAGTGTGTAGCTTGGGTTTGCTCTGAGACAAGTGTTTGAGTCAAGGATCAACTCTCTATTCTGCAATATTTTCAGCAAGCTTAGGAAGACATTTTGGAACTAAATAGGAAACCTTCCCCAAAATGCTCTCTCTACTGCAAGTTTTCTAGACCCTAAAGGATGATTTCACTGCCTCTTTCTCATACTCTGATTTCTGACTAGACTGAGCCTTTAATGCAGATGTCAGCATGTTCCCAATTATTATGGCAATGTCCTTGAATGGAGCCATCTCCAGTCAGAAATATCTGTAGAGTTGAATATAGCAAAGTGCTGTTTCAACTCAAGTTTGGCTGTCTTCCAGCTGACATAGCATTTGTTCCCAAAGTCAATTCCAGGACAAGTTTTTTTTTCTTTTTTTTCTCCTTTCTCTGTTCCTTTCTCCCAAAGCCAGAAGAAAGCCAGAAGGGAAGTCAGATAACTTGGGTTCACATCTGAAGAACACAGCTAAATATGAATTCATGGTTATTTTTCAGTTGACGTTCTGTGCCATTGTTGTCAGAAATCTTTTCCCTGAGTTCATCTCTGAGAGGAGGGAGCATACCTGAATGCACTTCATTTGGGATTTTCACATTTAGAAGTTTGCCCTTCTTCTCTTTTAGAGATAGCTGAGTTGTCTGCCTGGCTGTAATGTATCTGTTGGCTTTATTATGCTAAAAAACAGGAAAGTGTCTCTGTTCTTGCCTGATAATGCTCTTTTGCTATGAAGAAATGTTGCCAGAATCAACCCATCTTCTATTGCTGTGTGAAGTTTCGAGAATAATAATAATGGATGCTGACTTCCAAATATTTAGAGTTCTCTAATTAGAAGAAATTATCTCTGTGCTCCACAGTAGGGGAATTATGTACACCTTCCTCACCCTCCCGGCCCCAAGGGGGCTGGAATGAGTGCTGGGGTGTAAGAAAGCAACTCCTGTACCATATAAAAGGCCCATGAGCTGTGGGACAGCACTGCCCTGGCTTTGTAATGTTTTCCAGAGAGGCCATGCCCCACCAGGAGAAAGCCCAGTGAAAATGGACAGATCCCAAACCTGAAACTTAATATGAAAGGTTATGCTTTTCTTACTTGCAAGAAGCCAGGCCTGATGTTTCAGTGAGGGTATAATAAGGACTGTTCCTCCCCAGTAGCATCCAAAATCACGTCCTGGAAAACTAAAAAGGGCTTTGGATCCAGGGCTAACGATACGTCTTTCAAAGAAGTGTTACTTTAAAAATATGGTAATGTTCCATATGGAATAACATCAATGAGAACCCTGAAGCATGGTGGGATGCTGTGTTCCCTTAGGTAGTAAAGAATATAGCCAAAATAGTTTTAAGATGAGAAATTTAAAGTCCATCTGAGAAGTCGTGTGCTGGTGCTGTACAGCATCCTTTCTTTGTTGTCAGCAGCATTGATCAGGAAAGTGGAAATGTAAGCAGGGGTCTCTGGGTGAGGTGCAGGGTACACAGGTAACAGTGCACACATCTAAATCATACTGCATTACCTGTACAAGAAACGTCACAATTCCAGCCAAGCCCTGAGCCAGCCCTGAGGCTGCCTGCCCAGCTGGCACAGCACACACCCCTGAACACAGCCTTCGTCCCAAAGTAGGCATTGACCATGGGCACTTCTCTCTGTTGACTCTGTGGGAGCTGAGAGGGAAATGTGGCTGAAATTTCTCTTCTTCTGGTAAACTTACGTCAGTTAAATCATGTCCTTAGTAAAAGGCACTCCCCTGCCATCACATTGACCAGATATCACAAACCATTTGTGACTTAATTGTCAGTATTAGTGAGGTACTCACTGTATGTAAACTCCACTGGATTTGTTACGGCTCTCATGGTTATAATATTGTTACAGCTCTTAGTGCTTAAGTTGTAAAGCTGAAATTCATGGAAAACTAGGAAAAAAATGGGTTGGAAGGAGAATGCCAGGATAAGAAGGTCTTCTCTCTGCTCCTGGGTGTGATCAGCAATACTTAAATTATGCATCATTGCTATTAATTTACCCCACGTTTTAAAAACTCTGCATAAAATCTATTCCCATGCTTTTTATAATTATAGGTAGTTTTTGTAACGTTTCATCTGAGTCATTCTTGCCCCAGCTTCAGTCCATTATTCCTTATCTGCTGTGGTTATGGAGAACAGATCATTCTATTGACTTTTGTAGCGTGTTTCTGTGTACATAGAAGTCTATTATCACACTGCCTATGGTGTTCTCCTTTCCAGATAAAAACAATGCCATTTTCTTTAACCTCTCTTGAAAAATCATATTTTCTAAATATCTTCCTTGTTCTTTGACCTCTCTTCCTTTGATAATTTTTTTTTTTAATTTAAAGTACTTCTTGCAGGAGATAATATTTCATCTGTGGCCCTATGAAGCCAAGCAGAGAAGAATGACTTATATTGTAGGTGATGTTGGCTCCATATTCATTAATTCCAGTGTTCAGTTTTCATAACAGTATGACTTCACTGAGGCACGTTCACCTTTCAGTCTGCTACACCCCAAATCTTTCTCTGAAGAGCTGTTGTCTGAACACTTTTTCCCAATCTATATTTGTACAGTTGGTTGTTCCTGTGTATGTGTAATAACTATCCTTCTAGCCATGTTGAATTTCAAAGCATGTCTTCAAATGATAAAATAATCTCAAATAATCTTGTCCTCTGGTATAATTGCATTCCCTCCAGACTTGTGTGCTACAAATTTTAATAAGCATGTCCTCTACTTCCTCCTCTCCTTCACTAATGTCAGTGCGGAATAGAACCAAGAACAAGAAAAAAGGGAGAAACCTATTTGACATCTCTTTTTGCTTTTACAGTGTCCCATTAATGAAACTTGTGTGGGTCCTCCATTAGTTACTGGTTTCATTAAGACTGTCCTTCCTTGGTTGCTTATGGAAGCGTCTGACTGTCTGGGAACAGTCAGAGAAGTATGGCTATACGTGAAGAAAAAAACTAAAAAAATATTTTTATACAGAAATGTCAGAAGCTTTCCTGCATGAGTGAAAACTCATGGGCTGCTAATAGAATATGCTTCCTCTTGAGTTTGGTTATAGTGAAGTTGCAACAGTGAAAGATTGTCCAAAATAATATGGGTGTCAGTGCCGGTTCCCCACATGAAAATCTTAATTTGAAATAAAAATCATGCAGAGAAATATAAATCAGTCTTAAAGTCAGGAAGCTGGTAAGAAGCAGATATTGGAATGACCACATTCCTGGCATGTTCAAGAACATGCAACTGGATGCTGGCATTCAAGAACACTAGCATTGAAAGCTCCCATATGGGGCCATATGGGACCATATTAAATGGCCCCATAGACTTATATTTCACAGACTGAAGGCAAATGTAGGTTCAAGTGCTATATAGGCCCTGAAATCCCCTGCCAGTGCGTGGGTTTTACAGTAGGTTCTTTTCATAGTACTTTTTGCACTTCTTTATGTGTGACAGCTGGGCAGAATGGGGATAGTTTGTATGGCACCGACAAGTGCTCAAACTGAAATAATCCTGAAGAAGAGTCTTCGTGCCATTTTCTCTTTAGATTTCTGATGATTACAGCAGATGTCCGCAGTGATGGAAGACACAGGCTCCTGCTGTGAAAGACTGTAATAATGAGAAGCATTTGATGAGCTGACTCTGTTTCATTCTCACTGATGAGTTGATACTTAAAGTACACAAATAATTACATCAACTTTGATCAGATTTAGTTTAGGTGCTACTGGAATTGATTCCAAGTAAGGCAGGTTGTGTAAATTGAAAAGTAACTACCATGTGATGTGGCTGGGTGTGCTATCTTGTGGGCTTTATTTTTCTTTCCTTCCTCAGCCCTGTTTCCCCATGTACTTAGCAGTGGTTTTAAGTATATCCTTAGAATCGACTTGTTCTTTAGAATTGACTTGACTGCAGAACAGGTTTAAGGCTGTGTGGCATCATTATGATTGCTTAGTTACCACGAGTATAGGGGAAAACAGTCTAAATATGAGTCTTACAGTGACACTGGCAGAATCAAACAGCAAAACAACCCGTCTGTTGCTCCAATTAATTTTTGCCTTGTTGACTGCTTCTGTGTTGGAAGGAACCTGAGGGATCTGTACAGGATGAGAAATGCAGAGGCTGGGGCTAATGCTGCCCTTCAGAGGAGTCATTCAGGGCTGGTGGACTGGAACACTTCCAGCAAAAAGGGTACTGATACCAAAGTATCTTCACACATCGCTGCTAATACTGGGAAGGAAAGTGCCTGAGGGAAGGACAAAACTCTATAAACAACTCTGAGATGGAAATTTGTGCAGCAGCCCTTTTGGTTGCTTTGACCAAGGGTAGGCCAGCAGGAAGTATTCAGCAATTTGTTGCTCTCTCCAGGTCAAGGAAAACATTTGAGGAATAATCTCCCCCTGCTTTATTTTGCTTTTCATTCTTGTGAAACAGTGGGGGTTGAGGAATAAATGGGCAGTAGTTATTGTTCCATGGCCAGTATTCCAGGGAAGTGGGTGCAACCCAGTAGCTGTGCTGCTCACCAGTCACCTGCCTTCCTGTGGGAACTGCAGGCAGGGACCACCACAGGCTCTGATAGCTCTGGCTCCACTTTCTCTGAAAGATCTCCCAGATCTGTAGCGAGTTGAAATAAATACCCATTTCCCCATGCCATAAGGTATTGCCCTGAACTTTTTTAAATCAATAAGGACCAGGTGCTCCCTGGCAGCCAAGCATAGCTGCGAGAATGTGAGGCTGGAGGAGCAGCAAGGGGCCAGCACTCTGAGTGCTGACCACTCTTCCCTGCCGGGCAGCAATTAAATGGTGGCTGTGAAATGGAGACAGGTGGGAGTGGGTCATTTTTGGAGAGCTGCTGGTGAATGTGTCATGGAGCTGCCTGCCTTCACACCACCCCAGCAGCGGCAGCCTTGTCGTGAGACCAGCGCTATAATTAGCTGGTGGCAATCAGCAGCCGCTTGCTTCTGTCAGAGGAATTCAGACTGGCTGAAGCGGTAAATGCACAGAGGTATGGGGTTTGTGCTTTAATGGCTGTATTTTCCCAGTGCCAAAACCAACTGACTTTTTCAGCCTGGATTTTAGACTGATTTGTGGCTTTATTTTTGTGATTCGGGAGTAGATTGGTCTTTGCTTTCCCCGAGTAAATTCCTGGAGACATGTTGAAGCATTAATAGGCCTTATTGACATTTCTGTACAACTCCTTCAGTTTAGAGGAAGCTTTCGTCAGTTAGAAGAACCTCACTGATTAGAATATGTGCAGATTTCTTTCTGGAGGTGGTTTCAGTGCATTCCTTTAACCCTTACCATGTTAGTCCACTCTGCTTGAACCACATGGGAATACAGGAACTCTTATTGGGTTGGAAGTTTCATCTTCACCAAAGGCATTTGCTTTATGTCAGAAAATCCTGTGTCATTTTTAGCTACGATTGCTTTCAGCACTTATGAATGGGCAAAATTATGTCTCCCCCTGGCCTTCTGACTTGAATAATCTATCTGAGAAGGAGCATGGAGAAGAGATTGTGACAGGGCATGCCATCAAATGTTGTTCCTGCAGGTGCCAGTGCTAGGGAAGGAGAATACCACATCCTCTTCACTCTATTTTTCTTTTTATTTGCAGCATAAGCTAGTACATAATATTTATACTGGCTTTCAGTAGATTTTGGGGAGTGCAGTTAACTTCAATGGTTTTAAGTTAAGGTACCTGCCTGATCTGGACATTATTCATTTCCTTTATTTTCTGTGGTGGTAGGAAATGTGCTTCCACTCTCTGAAAATGATTATTGTACCTAAGGTTTGGAGCTTTTTGTTGCTAACATGTCATTCTACAGCACTAGCTCTTCTCTGGCAGTTTATAACAGCATGATTGTGGGAAAACAAAATGAGGTCTCACGTCTTGGTGAGCAGGGTACGATCCAGAAGTCTGCATTACATCAGACTGAGCAAAACTGATTTTGACCTGATTCTATCAAACTCAAATGCTGACAGTAAGAGCTGGAAACATGAACTCTTTTTTGGTGTCTGCAGTTGCAGGACATGATCAGCCTGCCCTGCCTTTGGCTAGAGAGCTGGACAATCAGTATCTGGAAGTATACTGGCTTCTAACAAACTTTGGTGGGTTTTTTTCAGGGTGGGTTTTTTTTCCAACTATCAAAAAAGGTGTTCAGGTTTGCCTGTCATGGGATTTGGGTTGTGCCCTGACAGCCCACCTTTGCAGCTGTCATCAGCCCTTAGAGCACAGCTCTGCATCCTTTGCCTTTAATTCAAGTTAATGGTCTGCATGGAATCTCATCTAATGCCTTTGTACAGCCTCCTGCTCTCTTATGCAAAAGTAAGGCCATTTATATGAAAAAGCCCATGGTTGTCTCAGCAGGTCTGTGCCTGGATCTCTGTGGTGTGGCTCTGAACCACTAATCTCTTATGTGGTTGCTGATGTGCATTTAGAAACATGAAATGATATCATAAGGCTTTAAAGGTGATGCTGTCAGATAACTTTGCAGTCTTATCTTTCAAAGTCAAAAGTTTATTTCTTCAAATTCATATGTGTGTTATAATCCTGGGCACCTTGTTTGTACCCAACTCTTCCCTTTGTCTGCCCCCTATCATGAATTATTCACTGATTCATAAATAAAGATGCAAGTACATTTTGGGAGATTTTTCAAATGCCGTTTGAAGAATAAATTTGTTCAGTGCAAAAGATAACTCTAAAAAGCATTCAGCATCAGATAACAAGGCTGTAAACCTAAGCAGCTGCCTTACACCCAAGTTTTCATAACCTGAAGAAATTTTTAAGAGGTAGCACTGCCTGCAATGTATAATACTAGAAGTGTCTACTGCCTGACATACTGTGGAACTAATACACAGCCTTAGTGGCTGTATTTATAGAGTGCAACAGCCTGATACACCACAACAAGCAGAACTGCTCTTCAGTGCCATGGGATTTCCCTAGTGTTACGGCTTAACAGAAGGATGGGGCCATCTCCTCACTGAGGCATTTGAAACTCAAACACTTGGAAGCAATTTTCATTAGGCTGTACGTGTACTGCCTGTAATGAGTGTTTTATGACAAGGCTGGCACAGCCCAATTTGTGGGTGCTCTGTTTACCTTGTGCTCCATACCGTGCTGTGTTCCAGTTAGGAAAGGAAAGCATTAGGTCTGCTGCTCCCATCACCTGGGAGAGGGATTATGACGGGAAGCAGAGCATCCACGGTAGCTGGAGCTGTTGGCCATATATCTGCTGCTCACATAACCGATAATCTCCTACATTCAGCACGAAGCATCCGGAACAAAGTGCTACCCACGCCGTTCCCCTGCTGACATCCATCGTTCTAGTTTCCATCTGCTCACAGGTTTCCAGGACATCAGCTGTGTTCCCAGCTGCTGGTCCTCTCGTGTGTCGCTCAGGTCCTGGGACAAGGTTCATTAACTTGTTTCCTTTAGGGCTGGCAGATTACCTCTTCAAAACATGGCTCTTTAGACTTTTTTCTACTCAGATGTAGATGTGTGTGTATACTCATCTAATGCAATGTATAAAATCCTACACACAAAACTTCTAGAAAGAAATAGTTAATTTGCCGTATGCTATTAGCTGCTTTGCCGGGCTTCTCTCTCCTCACCTGACGTGCACTCTCAGCCCTGTCTCAGCCTTGAATGTCTTAAAGTCTTAGACATGTTTTTCAGTCACTCAATCTGCCATGGAACATTTTTTCCTCTAGATCTCTGAATTTCTCTGCTTGAAGCCAGTAAAAGGTGCAGTTTAAACAACCATAATGTTAATCATGTTCTTGGGCTGCTCCTGAACAGGATTTACTCTGCAAGAGAAATAGGAATTTTTCGTTTCCTCTGGGACTTGTAGCACTTCCATCTTGCCTTGGAAAGGACCCAAGATACCAATTTTTAACATTCTTACTCTCTTTACAAGAAAGTGTATGTGTTTTACATCATGTAACAGACTTCAACATCCTGCAAGCCTTGTATCCATCATATTGAAAGGATACAAAAAATAGCTGTGGTAGGATTTGAAAAGCAATCTGATGCATTTCCAGAAAGATGACATATGGATGATACAGGGTAGCTCTTTTTTAACATTTCTATCTTGCCATCAAACCCAATTGTGGCTTTACCACCTGTGTACAATTCCACAGTTTCAAACTCATGCTGCAATCACCTTGTATGCCCTCCTCTCCCATCACATGTTGCAATTCAGACTCTGCTACAGAGTGATTTGAAGGGACTCTTCAAATTTGGCAGGAACAAAGTGGCTGCTATAGAGCCTGTAATGCATCCGATGTATTTTCTTCATCTCTGAAAGGGGATTTGGAGAGGGTGGGGATCTGAATAAAGTGTGTAAAATTTGCTGCCAACAGCATGATAATTAAAAGAGAGAAGATATAGCAGTGTATGTAATAATATTGTAACATGTGCACAAAGCGGGGCTGAACTTAATGTTGTAAGATGGGGATTTCTGAGCTGTGTGCCTTTAAGACCTACATAATGCTGTTACATTACCTTAGGGTTTTTCTTTTGAATTTCCAGCTTCAGAAAACCAAGCTTAATTTATTTTTTTTCCTTCCTTCCCCTGACGACACTCTCAAAACCTGAGGGTGTTTATTTGAAAGAAGACTCCCTACATATAAGATATTCTGGTGCGATAAGACATGTTGCAGTAAATAGGGGTAGAATCACGTGGACATCACTGTCATAATGCTGGTGTGGCTGAGCTGTTACCTCCCCTTTTCAATGCCATCTTTTTGATTTAGGGCAGCTACAGCTAATTTTTCTCTATTGCTCCCTGACATCTCGTGGCAGCACCAGGTAATGCAGTTAATTGCTTAAAATTTTGCCAAGAGGGTAGCTCTGACATTAGATTCAGTACCTTTGCCGGAAAAGAAACTAAATTGTGTATTGGTATTGTATTTTGGGGTGGTTTTCCCCCCAGCTAAGAACATTTATAGAAGGATGTATTTTGAGCAGGCAAGATCCTTCAATAAATTGTGGGTTTATATATACATAAATGTATGACATTAGAAATTAAATTGAAAGCTTTCATTAACATAGTGAATCTTGTTTTAAAATGTTGACGGTGAAATTTCCACTAAGAACTTCTTTGATGCTTAAAGAGGGAAAGGGTTGATGATTGCAGTACTTCAGAAGAGGTGAATGCCGATGGCTGGCTCTTTGATATTTTCTTGCTCTAACAATTAATTTCTCAAATGTGTTAGAGTTTGCTGGTTAGCCTTGAGAAAATGGCCATGTCTGGAAACCAAATTATGCTGCATTTTCAGCTACAAAGAAACTTAATTTTGCTAGAAATAAATGGGTCTTTTCTATTCCTTTCCTTTTCTCCCCTTCTTAAGTGCTGAGTAGAGACAAAAATGAGGTTAAAATAAGCAAAATGGGCAGTAAATGCACATATGTGTGTGGCAGGTGCAAAAATATATGATCTCACTGCAGTTCCAGCACAGGGGCTCGAGGTGTGTGGCTGCTGAAAGTGTCAGTGAACCTCCCCCTCATGCTCAGGTGCTGTGTCACTAACAAATAACAAGGTTTATCTATGAAGACCAGTAGCAGGGATAGATGAATAAAGCATTTTTAACAGGAAAGGCAGCTTGCTCTGTAATGATTTGTTTTCTATTCACAAGTTCCCCTTGTAATACCTGTTTTTGCCTTCTCTGGGTAGGAGTAGTGAGACCTTGGTGGGAATATAAAGTGATAGTGATTAATTTTGTGCAGCACACTGCAGATTGGGCTCCTGTTCCAGTTTCAGCTAGTCTGAAAATCCATGTATCCTTTACTCTCCAAACTCCAGTCCCAAGATAAGAAACCAGCCAGGTAATACTGGGAAGTGTGATCCTCACAGCTTCTTATCTGCACAGTGAGTAGTGCTGCCTTCAAGAAGGGGCTTTTCCACCATCACTCCTGGTTTTGCACTCTGTGCCATCTTGGCAGTTCTCATATGTGAATAGCATGGCATTATTGTTCCGTTTTTCTCCAGCAATTTAATGAGGTAACAGCTACAAGCACCTTGGTTTTATTATATTCTTTCTTTTTTTTCTTTGCTTGTTCTAAAACCCCTCCATTCTGGATTTTGTCTAAGAGGTTTCCCAGGCACAGTTGCCATTTATTTACCTCTGTAACTCTGTGAGATGGCCATACATCCCAGTTCTCAGTGTTTGAAGGGAGGGCAGAGCATAACAGGGAAATATCTCCCAACAGCCCTGCTGGCTGCCCCGAAAGAAAACCTGAGGCCAGTGTCAGGGTTTATGTCCAGGGGCATTGCAGGGCTGAACTCTGCATAGAAGATACTTCAGGAAACACTGGCTGTGTTCAGCAGATGGGACAGTTCAGTGGCAGCCTGACCTTCACTAGAGACCCAACGTGTGTTTATGTCCCACTGATATACCCACGGAGCCCTGGTGTAGCTCATGGGAAACATAAAGCAAAAGGACTGTAGAGAACTGGCTGACAATGCCAAAGCCTTTCCGGACTTCACAGCACAGGAGACTGTAAGATGTGTAATGACAGCAGAAATCTGTATGGAAGCTACTGCCCATGTAGAAGTGGGTTTTATCAAGGAAATGGTTATGGGCTGTTCCTTTTAGAGCTGGTCACAAGGGTCCAGATGGCAGTCAGGCACAGGGCTCAAGAAGCCTGCTGCAACCACGCTCACCACTGAAATAAAGGCCTGCAGTGACGCTGAGGAACTCTTGCCACAGCCCTCTGCCTTCTCCTAAACAGGTGAAGTCCCAGCCTTGTGAGCCATAACATCCTCTAGCCATGTAGGACAGATGGGATCACAGAGGGTGTTCTGGGGAGTGCAAAAATGCTCCAGCACAGTATGAACCTTGATGGGGAGACCTTGAAGGGCTCTGGCTGATGGAGCCAGACTGTGACTAAAAGGACTGAGAGCTCCAGAGAAAGGTGACAGGGCAAAAAACTGTGAGCTTATTATCTCCATCCTTTGTGGTTTGCTTTGGAAACTTTTAATAGAAAGCATGTACTTCCTTCCCTCTTTGTCCTGTCATTGGCAAGACCATAAGTTTAATCCATTATTTTGGAATTATTTCTCCACAAAGATAATATCAGAACCTTTTTTTGGCTAGACTGTTACGGAGTCATTTTATCTTTGTTCATAGTGTCAGTGTGCCATCCCATGTTGTAGAAAACAAAGACCCTGAAAATTAAAACCTGCATTTTACAAGGATGTTTAACAGTCTGAATTATACCCAAGTCCATTATAACTTATTGGGCAAAATATTTACCATATGTGTTTTCCCACTGTGAAAGACAACTAGACTTGATTAGATGCTTAAATGCTCAGATGTTTTGAATGAGGAATTGAGGGGAAGCTCTCGTTTGGTGCCAGAGGCAGCATTAAGGACCACGTGAGCCTGTGAACTGCTGCAAGATCTTCCAAGCAATAAAACTGCACTCTGCGATCTTTTGAGTTAGAGATGACTGACTCTTAACCTACATAGCAACCAAATCTTAACCTACATAGAAATAATTTTCTGCTCACCAGAAAATGAGCAATTGCATGAAAGTCTATTCAATCTTTTTTGTGGGGAAGGAGCAAATGCATAGATCTTGGGTTTTCAGCAAACACAGGGGAGTCTTGTTCTACCTCTTGCTTTGGAGAGTGGTGTTCCCTTCATATCAACTACTACTCCTCTGTGTGTCAAGGAGTAGTTCCTGTCATCTGGCTTTTGTGTGAAGGTGAAATAAACTCGGTGTGCTGAATGTTAGGTTTCATGTAGTGCAATGGCTCCAAATCCTGCAGTTTAGCCCACACCTCAGTAGAGTGTGCAGGTTGTTTCATCAAACTTCAGTATTGCACAGCATCCCTGGAGAAGTTACACCAGGCATTTCTGTAGAAAAGTATTTTAGTTACACTTACTGCAATTTAGCAATTGGGTCTAAATAGCAACAGGACAGCTCTCTGCTTGCTGTTGCATATGGCATGTGACTTGAGAGCCAGTAGCACAGCCTGTTTGTGAAAATGTCCCAGCACTGCTTACTTTTAGCATCACTCTGGGGTAAATGAACTCAGGAACTTGCCACCACCAAGCCAGGAGGGGTTTGCAGTTGCATCTTTTTGTACAGAAAATGCCTCTGCATTGAAATAGAGGATTTTGACTTAAAACTTTCATTTAACATTTGGGAGAGATTTTTTTTCCTGTCTGGTTATAATTGTGAAAATAGGTCAAGGTTGAGATCCAGATCATCATAAATCACTCCCATTTAAAGGCAAAGGTTTTTCTCTGTGGCCCGAGGGACTGAAATCAAGTCTGACAAGGTGCACAGACCTGCATTTCATTCTTGGCTTTTCCACACTACCTCTGTCATTTTTTTTTCCATCTGGAGAGCGCTGCTTACCTTGCACTTCTGTTGTGGGGATTAATTAATCCTTCTATTTGCACAGTGCTTTGAACATGCCCAAACGAAACACTGTTATTCTAATTGCCTCGTGGCTTTGTGCAGCCTCCTGTTACAGCAGGGTCTGAGGGACAAATGGATGAGCAGAGTAAGGCCCCTGTCCCACCCCACATGCTGCCTTCTGAGCTCTGCCTGCCACCTCCCAGCCAGCACAAACGGAGGGGTACACGAGTTGTGACAGACCTTTGGGCTGGGAACAGGCCTATCAGGGCTTGTGCAGACTCCTGGGCTGTTTTCTGTGCCCCGTGGCTGGACCAGTCTCTGGTGGAGGAGCTGCCTGTGCTGACGAGGAGGCTGCTGTGGGAAAGTCTTCTTCAGCAAGACTGGCTTCCAGCTTGCAGGTTGCTGTGCATCAAGTACTGCCTGCTAGAAATTTGGACATAAACCTAAGAGCCAAGTGGTTTTATTAAGTTATCTGTTGGTGTTTGGAACCCAAGAGGGGATTTGGCCTTTGCTTAGAAGACGTCAAACCACCACAAGATGGTGGTGTAACCATCATACGCAAATGTCTGAGGACAAAATGGTCACTTAGCCATCTTAAAGGTGCATTATCTGTATGTAATCTACTAAGCATTTAAGGCTGTAAACTAGATCAGTGGTCTTTAGAGAGCCAGAAGGTTTGTGTATGTTTTTGGCAGAGGGCTGTCTTGATATACTTGTGATCTCATCTCCTAGAATTTCGTTAAATAGCTGACCATATTGTTGGGAGGGGAGGGTTGGTTCACAGAAAACGGACAGGTTAAAGGTGTAACAAGAATATTAACCAGCCATAGTTAGACGAATAAACATTTGCACACCAGTGATTGATTTTCCACTTTTTACAAAAGTGCACTAGTAAAGCACTTAGGGCTTCACAGATGGGCTATAAAAGAACAATAGAAACATTGTAGTGGTGTTTGCTGTGTCATTTCCTTCCATCTTTTCATTTGCTCTCTTACTCTATCACTCTTTTTTTTTTTCGTCTTGTCAGTTTCTATTTGCTCTGTTGCTTGCTGGCAAAGTCATTTCCAAATGGATGCCAAGCATGATGATGCTCCTGCAGTAGTACCCTCACCTGCCAGTGGCCGATAGCCTTGGCAAGGCTGGATGTTGCAGAAAGTGAAGTCCACAAACTGACAAAGGATGGGAAACCAGAAGACAGAATTTACTTTGCTGTAATCATCGTTTTCCAGTGATATATTCAAGACACTTGGATGCCAGTGGGTGGAAGCTGAGTATGAAAGAACACAGAGAGGGAAAGGCCTCTAGAAAAGCATTTGAGTTACTAATCATGTGCAAATTTAGGATGGCAATGCTGCTTGGACAGTGGTGTCTGTGGTGAGCCTGTGTGACCTGATGGAGCAGTGGCATGGGCTTTTCCTTGTAAGGAGGAAAAGGAGTATGAAAATTACACTTAAGTTTCCTAAGCTGAAAAACTGCTGCATAGGTGTAGCTTTCAGAAAATTCGGTTCAGGCGTGAAACAGGAACTGTGAAGAAGGCTTGAATTACTCCACTTCTCTGAAGAACAAAAATTTGATTGTAGCTACAAAAATCCATCCAGGAACAGCCCATTGTGTTACTATGTTTCTATGACACAATGCAAATACCAGTCTGACTATGAACACACTTTTTTACATTTTCTGAAAACATGTATTTTGATTCTGTAACAACTGAATTTCACCCATCTTTATTTTGTCGAGGCTATGCTGCATTATGCATTCCTGCTAAATGGAAGTTTTTGTGGTGACTCAGCCATGGGAACTATGGTGTGAGACCTGTATGTTTACTGGGAAATGAAAGCTTGGAGCTGACAGACACAGCCCATGTCTCACTTTGGAGTGATACCAGTGTGCTGTGAGGTATGGATTACTGTCATTTCCATCTTTCCCAGTGTGCTTTGCCACAATTTAAAAGATTTATAGGTGGCATTTGATATAAAGCAGCATCTGTAAGAGGGTGAAGGATAATTGTTTAGCAGCACAGCTGATTGCCCATGTATGTGTCACTGCAAGTATATTGGCCTGCCTTCTTCACTTAAAGCCCCATGCCCTTCACTTCCTTCCTGCTGTGGACAGAATAACCCAAAGCCTTCTCGAGGGCACTCCCTCAGTCATCAGTGTCCTGTTGGCCATCCCTGGAGCTGTTTCATACCTTCTTGACAGTGTCTCTCATGCTAATTACTCTGATGTGGGCTCCTCCTCCAAAAAAAAAATTAACACAGTTGCCTTGGGCAGTGTTCATTCTATTAATGTGCTTTACGGCAATAAGAGGAATGACTGTCACATGAGATAGCTGGAAAAGGAAATGAGGAATTTATGCAGCAGAGTGCAAATTGTATTGCTTTCTCTTCCAAGGAGCCAGCAGGTGCCAGTGGTTGGTGTGAGGTGGAGAATTACACGGTACAGGAGATGTGACTGGGATCCTCACTGTACACATGTTGTGCCTTCATCATTCATTGCTTGATCCCCTCTCCTTCTTTCCCCAAAAAGTGAGAGGATAGAGACTGTTGGCACTTATTACTTGGGTGATGGAAGTACAACAGCCTTAACACTTTTCTTCTAGTGCATTGTGGCCTGCTGTTAAAACTTCATGTGAGGTTCTTTCTGCTGCACTTCTTGCTCAGCAAAACATGGGACCAGGGCTCCTTTCCATCATCCCTTCCCAGGATCTCACCATGGTGGGACCTTGTGCTCTGGGTGGTGGGAGGCTGAGCCTACATTTGGGTTCTACCACCTCTTCCAGAGGGAAAACAGTATGCCTGTGTAGCTGGGGCCCCTCGGGTGGGGAGAAAAATTTTACATCTTGGCTTTCAGTGGAAATGCCCAGGCAGTCTCACATGGCTTTGCCCATAGGCTCAGCTCTCACTGGCCTGAGTTTGCTTTGAATAGAATTGGTTTGGTTTGGTTTGGTTTGGTTTGGTTTGGTTTGGTTTGGTTTGGTTTGTCTGGGATGGAAGAGAGTGAGAGAAGTAATCCTCTGTGGCCAGTAGGTAACCCTTCCTCTGGCCTTACTCCTTGTCATCATACTTTTCCTTGGCATATGCAGCCTCACCTGCCCATGCAGCTGGTGGTGTGGGAACTGTGCAGCAATGCTTGGCTGAGCAGAGGCGTCACTGAAGCCTTGCCACGGGGCCATGCATGACCTGAAGAAGGCAATTCCTTTCAGCATGAGCAGCCCAAGGTGCAGCTCCGCAGGATCTGGCTTGCAGGCCCTGGTTGTTCTGGCCCTCACCTGTGTCTCATCTCCCTGCTGCCCTGGGCAAGCTCTGTGCTGTGATTTGTTGCCCTCCTGGTGGTCACTGGTGTTGGAGATGATGGTGCTGGTGTAGTAGGTGCTCTCCCAGGTGTTGCCTGGTATAGTTATAGCATCTCTCCTGCTGCCTCATTTCTGCTGCGTCCTCATTGTCGAAAGTGATGCAGGCTGTCAAGAAACCAGGCTTTGTGCATTAGAAAATGTGATGGTTTTGTCTTGCTTCCTTCTTCCCCAAGAGGCAGGAGGGAGAAGAGACGGAGACTGGAGAAAGCAGACTGGTGAACTACCCACGTCACTGCCATGGGTGGGCAGTTTTTGGTGGGGTTTTTACTTCTGCTCCCAGCAGGACATGATTGTAGGAAGAAACACAGTCTTGGGAGCTGGCCTGGGAACAGAGGATGGGAAACACTCTCTTGTTTTTCAGAATGGGGTCCAGAGGCAGGACCTTAAAAGCAACTTGGATATATTGATCTGGGGTTTTATAAGAGAAAGGAGTGAAATGTACCTGTTTTAGTTGTGAGTTCTCTTGGGGTGAAGGGAGTATGGGCTTTGTGTTTAGTTTTGATCAAAATATTCTTAGAAGCATGTCAATTGCATAGAGCATTCCTAAGTTTTCATTGCCCTGCTACATGTCAGTCCTTAGAAATGTTGCATATTTGTTGTCCATCACATCTGAGTTGAAATAAAGGAAATAAATTTTGTAAGAACACATTTACTGTGCTCTCTATCTCTGAAATGCTTAAAGTTGGTTCAGAAATGGGTATTAATAATTTCTTTGTATTCATTTATTTTTAACTTGACTTTATGCCTGAAAGCAACCAAGCAGAAAAAGTATTTAATAACCAACAAACTTAGAGCAGTACATATAGCTCAGTGGTGTTAACATCCTTCAGCAAAAAAGATTAAGTGCTACTGTCGTCATTTAAGCTTTGGGGGGTGGAAGAGAGAGGGGGAAGGGAGAGAGGAGATGTCTGATCCACTTAATGCAAAGTATAAATTGATGTCATTTTAATTTTCTTCTTATAAGATTTACCACTTTACATGTAAATACCATGCAGTACTGTGGCTATGTTGGATTTCTGATTCGTATGGAGAATGTGTTCATCTGCTGGAACTTAACTGATCACACTGAGTTAAGGGGAGGATAATAAAAAGCTATGGAGTGAATAATGGAAGGATTTAAAAATGAGGCATGGGGGGCAGGAGATAGAATACAGCCTAATTTTGGAGGTAAAACTGCAGTTGAGATTTAACAATATATTTCTGGACTTCTGGCTGATCTAAAGTCTGTCTGACAATTATCTTGTAAATGTTAAACCTGCCACCTTTATGTATGGGATTAGGTCTATTTAAATATGCATGCAAAATGCAGAATGGTTATTGATTCTGTGCCACGTAATTTGTGTGGATCTTAGTTTGGAGTCAAATGGGGTTTATTTCTACTTTAGTTCACATGTATTTGGTTCTTGTTTAGCTCTTTTTCTCAAATACAATGTCAAAACGAGCATCTGTGAGAAGCTTAGTGATAGGGAAAGAGTTTAAAATAAAAGTTGCCATTTTTAAAGGAACTGATTTCTAAAGGAAATATGAGTGTAACATTTTGAGTGTACTAAAAGTATCTTCTGAACAGTTGTATGAAAACTAGCATCTAATAATCCTGCATCTGTATTTAATCCCATTCGCTACAGATCTTTAATTAAAGACTCTTTTGTCTTTATACCAATTAGTGTGAGATCCTAACCTTTGCGCTTAACAAAAATGATCACAGGAGCTCTGCTGACATCCTCAGTGCTGTTTGTAATGAAAGAATACTCCTAGGAAAAACACACTAATATCAGCCCTCTTGGAAATACTGGAGCATTTCATTAGCAGTTGTAAACCAGAGCAACAATAAGCTGGAGGGAAGGCTTTATTAGGCTAGAGGTGGTAAATGGAAAATTGGCAACAGAAAATCAAAGTTTGATCATGAACAGCCCCCCACAGCTGCAACAGCGTCTTATTGTTCATGTGTTTGCATTTTCATCATGCCCTGATCACAACTATCTAAGGCCATGTAATAAATAAATAATCAAACCTACACAAGCAAGAAAAAACACAGTATGATGGCTCAGTGCCAGCAAAAACTGCTCTGCAGCCATCTGCTCAGCATCAGCCCAGCACCAGCCACCACGCTGTGAGCTGGAGGTACAGATCATTCCTCAAGGCCTGATGGTCAAAATGTCACTGATTTTATGTTCTTTGCAGAATATATTTAATGTGATCTCTTCCTTACAGCAATGGTCTCTGCTGGTGTTCTAGTTACGCATCTACATCAAAAGTCCACTGTAAATATGCTGTGTCTATATAAAAAGGCTAAGGGTAGGGAGTTGAAATACTGAATATTTTGGGTTGCTATTCTAAGATGAATTAAATGGAAAAAGTGAACACATGTAAGAGAAGGGACAGATTAATGCAGACATGAGAGTGATCAGAAAAGATGATGTTTATGTAGAGTGACATTTCCAAAGACGTTTAGGTCTCTAAAAGTGCAGATAAATCCTGGGGTTTTCAGGTAGTCTCATTGTTGGACCTCTTTGTGATGAAAGACCACCTTTGGAAATTGGGTGCTTACTTTCCACTGCATTATAATTTCTGAATATCTTGGTGCTTTGGAAATTTCCCTATTTACATGCTGGGCTTTTTTCAGCTTCTGGTAATCTAGTTTGTAGTAGTTATGGAAGCTGCTGCTTTTGTATTTTATCTTCTTCCCTGTGATGCCATTCTTTGGCACAGTCTTCATGCTCTAGTAGTGTTGACCCCAATACTGGGGTTTTGGACCAAGATATTGAAGAAGGAAATAGAAGGTATGGGATCTCAGAACTCTGGTTTAGTGTTTAGATACCTAAAATCTGTCACAATAAGTGACCTGTAGTCTGCTATGTGGGAGACTGTGGTTTCTGCAGCAGTCATGATGTTTGTGGAGGCTCCCTGTGGGCACCAGTGACCCTTGCATGGAATCTTACACTGGAGTTTTGGTGTGAAATGCCTTCATTTTCTCCAGTCTTTTCTGTGTGACAGAGCAGGACATTTTCATCACCAATAAACTTTTCTTAGTATGTTCCTAATTTTTTGTGACACTCATAAAAACAAGTCAGTGACAAAGTTTGCAGAATTTCTCTAGTAACTCCTATTGGGAAAGGCTATTTCAGCTTCCCCCACGTTGCCAGCTCCTTTACCATCAGGTTGTTTCAGTGCAGCTTTTGTTATCTTTTCCACATGTCGTTCTGTCAGCAGGTTTACTAAAGGGAATTCAGATGGTTCCAGTGATGTTCTGTTGCATAAAAACTGAATTAGCTTTTCAGGAAGAGGTATTTGGGTTAATTTGCAATAACTAAACTTCAGTGAGCCTTGGTTTCTGCATGGCATTATCCCACTTCATACTTATCTCTGTGTCTTCATTTTATAAAGCAAGTAAAAGAAGCTAGAAGAAAATATTTTTATGGGGGTTTTTTGGTGGTCAAAAAGGTCATCTGTTTAAATTAATAAAACTTCTCTTTTGCTTCATTTAGCTGTAGTAATGCAGCTGTAATGCAGGCAGTGATGCTAAGGATACACACTGTAGATCTAGATTTGAAAATCCATGCTGGTTTTAACTTTTGAAAGGAACATTTTCAAAATATTGCTGCATTTTGACAGGACATTCTGAGTTTAAGAAATAACAGTGAAGACCTTCCTGATGGCTTGCTTCCAGGTGTCAGACCATTCCAGAAGGTGGAGGCAACAGCTCATACACCCAGTGATATGTCTGATCATAGATGTTGTAAGAATATTATTTTATTTTCAATAGGTGGGCCTTTGTTTTCCATTTATGTTGGCACTTTATCAACTTGGACAATGAAAATGATATCTATGTTTTCCATTACATTTTACTTTCTTCTTACGTTTGCTTTCTTAAAAATTGCAGTTCCTGTAATGATGCATCAGAGGTGTATTTACTTGTGCTGACATTAAAATAGCAATTCAAATGAGAACATATTTTCTTCAACACATCTTCAACATCTTCAACATCTTCACAGCTTCAACACAATGTAAATCTGTTTCAGAAGCCCTTACAGATCTGAATTTATCAGCAAATTTGATCAAAGTAAATTGAGCTTACTTTGTCATTTTGGCACAAAGGGGAATTTGTCTGTGTTTGAGCAGTCCTGGTGGAGGAGAGGTCAAAGTAGGTAGAAAGGATATTTTTGCATTATAGTTTAAGCATTCCATTGCTTTAAAGGGTACTCTTAATTATTCTTTATATGATCTAGGAAGTCAAGTAATAGATTGTAGTGGAAAAAAGCTGTTCTGTTCTTACTTTTCCGTTCCAAGCAGATCAGTGGTGGTTTCTGAATGCCCCTCCATGAAGGGAAGAGATGTACAGGTACTGAAATATTAGTCAGCTTCCATATGTTTTTTGTTGGCTTCCCTTTGTGTTGGGTTGGCATTGAGAATTGAGCAAACTTAGAATCATGGAATCGTTAAGGTTGGAAAAGACCTCCAAGATCATCGAGTCCATCCTTTGGCTGAACACCACCGTATCAAATAAACCATAGCACTAAGTGCCACATCCAATTTCTTGAATACTGTGGAGCCCAAATGCCTGGCTAGAACGGGATGCCCAGGTAGCTGTGAAGAGTATAAACCATGGAGATGGAGCTAAATAGCAGGCAAATATGAAAAATAGTGAGAGAAAGATGGCAGAGCCTTGTTAAAACAGTTTTGTTTCCTTTACATTGTTTTTTTTTCTTTTTCATTGGTGAGTGAAGAATATAAACACTTTTTTCTCTATGTTTTTCCTGTATTTCTTTATTTATCTTCTTTCTGTTCTTGTTCTCTCAGTAACTGGGTGTTCTGCTGTATTGTAGCACAACTGTAGCACAAAAACAGATAAGATTAAACTTCTCTCAAGCATTGAGTACCTTAGAGCCAGTCCTTGAAGTTTGCTGGCAATAATACTTCCCTATTATAGGGAACATACTTGTATTGTGGGAACATTCTCAGCTTCTGACTTGCCAATGACTTTCACTGAAAGGAAAACTAACATTTGAGAACTGAACCTGACCTAAAGACAGGGCAAAACAACAAGACTAGAGCCATAAGATGCCCAGATAAAGAAAACAAAAGAACTGTGAAGTTCAGGAATTTTTGTCTAAGACTTCTGAGAGGAGTGAAGCAAAATAGTGAAGCAGAAGTTTCTGAACAATATTCTGAACACTCCTAAATGGAGATAAGCCCCATATCAGTATGTTCTATTGCATTGAGAAGAACCCAAGAGATGTGAGAACTAGTCAATCAGCATCTCCTGGCCTCTGTGGTGTGGTGGTCTTGGCCAGACTAGTTGGTTGGGCACATATGCCTTGGTGCATACTAGGACTTGAATGTGAGAGTGTCAGTTAAGTAAAATCAGCTTTGGACTTTCATAAAATAAAATTACCTTCCACCTCCATGAATTCTTACACTGAATTTTGTTACACTGATATCCTACTGATGTAGAGCCTCTCAGAGAAATTACTTTTACTTGTTGGGTTGTGCCATCTTCTCTGGAGGTTGATTTTGGAGCACTCCCTGTTGGTAACACTTAGATGGGAATAACGTCTTTTTGAAGAAGCAGAACATACTGGAGCTGTTTGTCAGGGCTGTCACAGCTGGAAGCCGAATTTATTTTCTCCCTGTGAATCCTAGGAAAATACATGATTCCTGAGCTTTGCCCTCAGCAACATTCAGGCAGGAGAGCTCCCCAGCAGCCAGACATGCTTGGAAACCATGAGGTCCCCCTGTTAATGTAGTCCATATTAAAATGCAGGGCTTTATGTTTTTATATGTTAATGAAGTAGGAGGATGTGCTCCTTTTGTATATGCCTGGAGTTTTGAAGTGATAGCACTGTGATGTATATTACCAATGTGATTGGCAACATGAAATGGAAAAGGTGTGTCTGGTCGTGTTTGGTGTCTAGATTTTTACTACTACTGCTATTATTATTCTTAATGGGTGAGTGTAGCAACTTTATTTCTGTTTCCTTCCTTGCTGATACTGCTACTCTTTTGCTCCTGGTCTGCCAGGCTCTGATGCCTTAAGCTTGATGTAGCCCATTTGGTAAAACACCATAGTGCTGGTTTGTCATCCTGGATTAACAATGAACATCAGCTACAGCCAGCTAGGACAGCAAATTTGGGAGCTACATCCCTGCCTGGAGCCAGTCACAGTACAGTCTTTGTGACAGCTGCTGGTAGTCTGTAGTAAGAGCTGCTGAAGTAAATGCATGTAAGAGAGTAATCAGCTAGGAATTTGTATGGCTCATGCTCAGCTTTTTAATGTTTTCTATTTTCTCTCGTTAGTAGGTGGTTCCCCAAATTGGAAAGAGCATAGATGAGGCTTGAATAAGATCAACTGGCAACAGTGCAACCATGAATTTTACAACAACAAGTCAAATGAAAAAAAACAGATTGATGTGTATAATGATGGTAACATTAGCTTGCCTTACTGCTAATATGAATGCTAGTAAGATAAATATTGAATATCTGTAAATAAACTACCATTATTCTAGCATGAAACCTCCCTTCAAACTGTAATTCTTCTCGAGAAAGAGGCAGTGGTTTTCTTTAATCTTTGCAACAGGCACTCTACACTGAATCATTTCCTTTAATTGCTGTTCTAAAACATATAACAGGGTTTTTAATGTCTACTTTTTATATTTGTCTTTTTTTCTTTCCTTTAATTGCAGTACTTCCATTCAAGCTTGAAAATTAAATTGCTTCCTCAACGTATTTCTTCTCTGCTGTATGTAAACATAGGGTTTTTTATTAGCCCTGTTTCCAGAGGAGCTGGAAGTGCTCTAGTGCCGAGTGCACAGAGAGGCTTTGGCCATTTGTTGTAGTTACAGCTGCTTTAAAGGAAACTCAGATGAGCTGCCGTGCAGAAAAAAACTCCATCTCTTTTCTCTTGCTATGGGGATTTTAACTCATGGTTGGGGGACTGAAGAGCAACACCAAAAACCAGTGGGATGGCTGCTCTCCTCTGCCTTTGCAGTGCTTGCTCTGTACAGCTCAGAAAGTCTCTGCCAGTTGAACTCTGAAACTGTGTGTGCCAGAGCCAAGGATCAGGATAAAGTCCGCCTCTCTCCTTTCATTTAAAGAGTCCACTTACTTCATTTATTTGCATTGATTGCAGATTTGGTTAGCAAGTATGTTAGCTGTATATCAAAACCTGATTAGTGCTGATGAGATGAATAGGAATAAAGAAGTCTTAAAGTATTTAAAAATGAATCATCTTTCTTAGCAATAAGATATGCAAAGTCCTGTACAATTTGGTCCATCTGTCATTTAGGACATCATTGTAGTTGTTTCAAGAAAAGAAAACTTGAAGGAGAAAGGAGCAAGTAAGCTGCAAGTATTACATGTCAAAATCTAAGAATTTGATTTAAAACCCAGTAAAAACCCATCCCTTCTGAAAATCTTGCACTGCATCTCAAATAGCAGGAGCATTCCTGCTCAATTTTTAGGTATTTTGCTGGTTTTGACAAAGGGTGTCTTACAGGCCAGATGGAGGGATGTTGGCGGGGATGGGGGATCTGCAGATGGAAGTGGCAGCCGCTGCCTCCCGAGGCTCTTCTGAGGGGACTCGCAGCAGCTCAGCCAAGAATTACACGGGTGTTTGTCCCTGTGCTCCTGCAAGAACTATGGCAAAGCTTCAGGGCGAGATGACGGAATTCTGCATGTGTCCCACAGCCTCTGGATTCACACCAAACCATAAGATGAGTGTAAATGGTGGGAGAGCTGTGGTTAAAAAGCTTTCCTGATGGTTTCACCTCCTGATGGAGAATTGGGTTGCAGGTTAGTTTGTGTCTCAAAAAGGCATTAAAGTATCAGCAGTATAGTTACATGTGTGTTACCAGTAATCTGGTAGTGTCACTTGGTATTGTGATTTTCTGGCATTTTTTACTGATTTATTTTGTTTTGTTGGGGGTTTTTAATAGCCAAACATTCCATGTTGAAATTTTTTAAGTTTTGTTAGTGCTCCAGCTGATTTCTTTTGTTTTTGCTTCAGCTGGAATTTTGCAGTATGAGTGCAGGCTACATAAAAACCTTTCTTTTCCTCATGAAAACACATTCAGTCATAAACACTCAAAGGTTTTGGTATTTTAATTAAGTAACTCTAATGTGTAGCAAAAACCAACTTATATGTGAGGAATATGTCTTTATTTTTGGACATACACACAAGTGCAGTACCCTCAAACAGGCACTCCAGTATCCCAACCATTTAAGCACCAGGGTGTGTGTACGTATAGGAATATAAAACACAATTCAGTTGTTTCTTTTAATTTCATCCAGACAGTTTTAGTGACTGGTCACAAGTCATAAATAATCTATGGGGTGAGGGGTTATTGTTTAAATTTTGATTCTTGGAAATATTTGTATTTTAATAAGATGGTATATACAACAAGGCTAGTTCCCTGCAACCTTGTACTAAATGCAGAAACGCGTTAGGGAACTGTAGCTTCTCTTCTGCAGTCCTTTGAAGCTGTCATGATGTCATTTGCTCCTTTCTTCCAGCCAGCTTGTGGAGCAGACATCTTTTTTCTGCTGAGGAGAAGAATTCCCTGATGTCATAGCTTCACACACACAGCTGGGCATCACCTCCTTGAACATCTGACTTGCTTCCTGATAAAGACATTGCATCCCTGCTAAACCTGCAAAGAAGAAAGTGTGGTGGTCTCACACACAAGGTCCCAACATCCACATGGTTGTTTCAGGGGTGATTGTATCTAATTTATCTGTAGGCAGGTGGAGATTTTAAGGATTATGTGTTCTAAAAATGCACACTTACACATTTCAAAAAATTTTTAGGAGTTAGTTACTGGCAGCACATGGTGTCTGTATACTGTGTGGGCTCTGGAGAAACTGACAAATTTGAATTTCATCCGCCTTTTTTCTCCTCCTTTTAGCTGCCAGGAGGATAGGACTTGAGAGAACAACCTTGGTTATTATATCCATATCCCAGGAGTGCAGGAGAGTTCACATAGCATCTGCACACCATGATCCATGGAAATGCCTTCCTGTTGGGATTTAGGGCAGATATTTCCTTCCTCTGTCTAAAAAAGCATTTGAGTATTAAAAGCGACTTCTGGCTTTGACTTTGTCTATTTTAGCAGGAGTGGCACATGAAAACCAGAGCTGTACACAAATGAACAACAGAGCACTATGAAAACTGTTGTGTAGACACAGAACCAGAGTAATGGATCTTAGCTGGGCAAAGCTGGGTTATTTTAGAGTGGAACAAACCATCTTTTTGCCATCCTTGGCCTTTCTTAGTTACCTTTTTTGCTTCCTTGACTGTGTTGTTGCCTGTGTTTGAGAGGAAGGGCAATAGCCAAGGTGTGGGTGAGAGCAAATACAGATGGTTATGGAGAACATCATTGGTTTTGAAGGACTGATTTGGGTACAATGAAATGAGAACATTTACTTTCTCATGATGGCCCATGTGAGCCCAGTGGGGATCCACCGTAAGTGCTTCTGAAAGCAGGCCTGTATCCACTAGGGAACACTGCAGCATCGTGCCTGGAAAAGCTGGAGTGGAAAACATGGCTCATTTGAAAGGAGAAGAAGAAAGAATCAGAAGTCTTAATTATGTAAAAAATGTGTCCTTTCTGAGAAAAAAAAAAACACAAAACAAAACAAAAACAAAACAGTCTCGCAGTAGGAATGGTAGTTCTTAGATCATTCTGAGTATGATTAGAATAACCAGTGATTTTCCATAAAAAGGGATCAGTACATTAGGGGTTTGGTTGCAATAATAAAAACCTTTTTAAATTTTAAACAAAACCCTTATCATTACATGTGCTTCCAAGCTGAATTTTGGATGGATTGAACTGAAGTTAATGCTGCAGCTGGCAGCCTTCTTGGCAGAGGCAGCCTGGCATGTATGAATGGAGGCAAGGAGCCCCCCTGGCCTCCCCCTTCTTCTTCACAGGCTCCAGCCTATTACGTATTTAGTAGGACCCCCCAGCTCTGCACTTGTGCCGCTGCCCAGCAGCCCCTCTCCCGTGGTGAAGGGATGAAAGCTGCCCAGCTGTCATCTTTTGCAGCCTGTGGTTGTGTTGCTGGCTTCACCTCCTTCCCTCCCACCTCGCTCTTCCAAGAGGAGGAGGCTGTTCTCAACCTCATTTACTCTCATTTCCACCCTAAGTGCATTCATGGCCAGCATGCCCCCGCTTTGTTCCCAGCTCAGTTGTCCTGTGGCTTAAACAGCTCTCTCTTGTCCTTGGCGTGTAATCCCCTTACAGGCAGGTTTATATCCCCTCACCCCTCTTTATCCCACTTCATGCAAGGCTGTGAAAGACACGTGTCTCATCTCCTGCTAGGGACACTATCCAGTGCCTTGTCATCCCAGGAGTACCTGTTGCAGTATCATCTCACCTTCCTTAAATGGGGATTGCTGGATTTACACCCACTGCAGAATTATATGACAGAGCTGCAGATGAGGCTCAGCAGTGCCTGGTGCGGTGGCAATCTGTGCATAACCTCTTCTGGAAATTCTTTGCCTTTGGAAATGCACTGGGTTGTATGTATCTTTTTCTCTTTGTGTGTGCCAGGAGTGATTCTTCATAGTGGTCAGATGGCATTTGGAAATCCTTTTACTCCATCATTATTTGCAAATGTAGGAGCTTGAAGGTGCTGAAATTGGTCCCAGCAACATGACCTTGTATCTGGTACTATTGAATTTCATTGCATACCTTGTATCTGGTACTATTGAATTTCATTATATATTATTGCACATTTCAGTATCATATTGTGCTTTTCCTGAAGGTTATTAGAACTGTAGTTGCTTGAATACAAAGTGGTTCTGAGGGAGTTTCACACCACTGCTGTTATGTGCGGTGACTAATGAGCTTGTAAATCTCTTTTTAATTCTTCTCAAGTTCTCTTACTGCTAAGTCCAAACTTTGTAAGACCAGCAGATAAACAGTGATAGCTCTGCTTTTCCTCCAGTTCCCACAGCCACCAGAGTGACAAATCATGCTGGGCCTTGTGCTACTGTGGATGTCATTAATGCCTCTCATTATACTCAGAAGAAATCTGTGTAGGATCAGCAGTCATGATTACAGAAATATAACCACCTTATGGACAGTGGCAGGCTAGTGCCTTGCTAAGGATGGAATTGGACTGATATTGCTCTGCATCTGCCCAAGCATTTTTGACTGCCCAACAGGCCTGGTTGCTGCCTTTGCCCCCTGGGCATATTTTTGGGGATGGTGAAATGGAGAATACTTTTTCCACATGCTCACTAAGCATGTGTGTTAGATGGATGCACTAATTCCCTTGAGGAGGTTCCTCTTCAAAACTGCATTGCAGCATGTCCCCTCCAGAGTTATTTTGCAGAGTCTTTGCTGACTGCATCTATTCTGACAACTTTTATGGTGCCTACTGTCATCCAACTTGTGTGCTGGTGCAAGGGAGTATGTTTTTTTTTCTGTACACTTGACTCAGAATGCACATGTGATGTTTTCTTCCTCTCTAGAGCTGAATGAACTGCACCACATGGTCACTGTGTGCTCACTGCACATACTGATTTTTGTTTTATTCCTGTTGAGAGGTGAAGAAGTTGTGACGATTCACTTGGGTTTCAGCTGGTGTACTATGATGCTGTAGTATGCTGCTACGTGTCTGAAGACTGTTACATGTACAAAGAGGAATTCCTGTGCTGACTAATCCACTGAAATTACCAAAACCCTTCCAGTCTCTCACAGTCTTCTCTACTCTGGTCAGTCCTGAGGTACAAGAGAGTCTTTCCACTGAAGTGCAACTCATCCTTTTGCCAGCATATGTTTTGAATGTAGTGCTAGTGTCATGGTCATGGATTGCACTGGAGGCTATTTTTCAGGGTGCTTCATTTTGCTTTTTTACCTTGTTCACATCGGGATTATAGAAGTTTAGATTTTGCATGGATTTATTCAGAGGCAAAAAAACAACCAAAGCACTTAAAGAACAATAAAGCATTTAGATAGAGGGATATTCCTCTTTCAAAACATCTAGTCTTGATTAACTTGCATTTTTTTGTCTTTGGAGTTTTATAGCTCAGTAAAATTGGACAAGTGTTTTAAAGTTTGAGGTCAAACTACATTATACTCCACAAACAATGTTCCTGTCATCTTTGTGTAGTGCTGCTGCAGGGATTTGAAAGTTTGAGTATGAGGGACAGCAGCTGCATTGAAATTCCCCAGATCTTTCAGGCCCCACAGGCTGTATCAGTTTTCTGATGATCAGTGAGTTCTTTCTATTCTGTGCAGTACTAGATCTTCAAAATAACCACTATTTCTCTAGATAGAAGTGTGCCTTAGCCTTTGCCCAGCTGATGGCCCTTGAAAAATGAGCTCTGTGTGCCCAGTTTGTGACAAGGGAGGCTGTGCTGCTGTCTCTGACTACAGCTTAGCAGAGGTGTGGGTGAGGGGAGGTGAGGCCAAGTCCCACTCCATCATGGCTTGGATAGACAGGTGGCCTGTGACTATCCACCCACCTGAGGTGTGTGGTCCTGCCTGATGGAAGCCGCAGCTTGGCAGAGGCTCTGGCTGCTGAGCAGGTCGAAGCTGAAGCTATTCAGCTGCTCTCTGGAGACAGCCTGAGCCCCCACAAGCTCAGTCCAAAGGAGGCTTCCTCCCCACCAGCCTGGGTTTCGTCCTGGTGACCACAGACCACCCTGCAGCTTCTTCACAAGCTGCCGCAATTGCCACGTGTAGGAGCCGTGGCATGTGGAATGAATCAGTATTCTGGAAGAGCAAATGTCCGTGGGGCTCTGAACATGCACCTCAAGCCAAGGCTGGGGGCTGAAGGAGCCTCTTTTCTCTAATTGCATGCTTTAGCTTGCGAAGTGGGATGCCGCTTTTGATGTCTCCCCTTTGTAAAGTTCTTTTTCCTTAGACATTCATCCATGCATATTTAAAGCTACATTCCAAGAAATTAGGTCTGAAAATTCCCAGCAGAAATGTATTTTTGCATTTTATTTTTATCCAGAGATGACCACATTTTTGTCTGCAGCTGACTTAAAAGATACATCAATTAATAAAGCCACTGGTGACTAAACTGTGAAACAGAGTATTTTCTATCATTTAATGAAGTGTCATACATAAAAATAAGCATAATTCTCACGATAAAGAACTTAATTTTACTAAGGTTTCCAACTTCTTTTTTCTATAAGTGCAAGGTGTAATACAGCTGAATCTTCACCTAAGTATATGACTGTTGTAACCATTCACTGTGTACTCTTATTATAGAGATCAGGTCCAAAATGTTCTTATTCTTCCTAAATCTTCCTCCAAGTGGACTGTAATTAATTAACTATTTCCATACAGGAAAATTCTTTAAGAATACATACTTGTCACTATAATACATATCAGCAAGAAATTACTAGTTTTGAGCAATGCTGCAAGGTTGTTTTCAAGCTCTTGTGTTGTCCCCCCACTGCAGTCTTTGTTAATGTTCTTAGGACTTCTTGGACCATATCCAGTTCTTCATCCTGCAGCAAACAAAATTACTCTGATGTTTTCTTCCCTGCTGTTCATTAAACAATCATTGGCCTCTTCTCTTGGTTGCAAGGAGAAGGTTGCACTCACCTCTATGTGATTTTTAATCTGTTTTCTATATAGAGTGAGTGACACAGCCCTGGTTTGTCATTTCTTCCCAAGTCTGCAAGGAAAGCACTATTAGACCTTGGTGTGTGGTTAGTGTATGGATGGGTGAGGGTGCTGGGAAACAGCTGTGCTGTTTATAAAATGACCTTCCTTTCAGAAGTAATTTAAGTGCACTTCCTTATAATTGATAGAGGCACTGTTAAAATTGAGGATTAGTACACACTCTGTTGTCTGCAGAGTTGTTGGTGAGTGCCAGATCAGCTCCAGGATAACTTGATACTCATTTTGGCATCTATGTGAGTGTCAGCATTTTACTTTATTTTCATAATTATTTTTTTTACTAGCACTACAATTTGACCTCTGAGGACTTTCATCTCATGACAGGTCAATCAGGACAACTATTCCTGTAGTGTCCCACCAAGCAAGAAGAAGAACTGAACCTAAAAAATACTTTTGAAAAGGAAATAGTCTAGTAGTCTGCTTACAGAAAGAAGAACAGGCTGGTTAAGCTTGACATCGGTGTGTCTACTCAAAACCTCCTCCACTGTATTTCAGGGCAGATCTGGTGGTTTTCTCCAGACTTTAGGTGCACTAGATACTCTGCTGTGATCTGACGGTGACATGAGAGCAGAGGCAGCAGCCCCACTGCTGTAGTTTGCATGTGCTGCTGTCCCCCAGTAATGGTTTCTGCATGGAGGACATGGGCTAGTAGTTTTAATACACAGGAATCTCAGTTTTGGACAGAAACAGCAAGAGCTGTGGTGGGATAATCAATTTTCTGACAGCAGTTAGTACTAGATGGATGCCGAGCAGCAGAGATCATAACTCAAATAGATTGCTGGGTTGAAGGGATGAAGTAAGACTTGTTGTGCTGGGCATCCCACACGTGCCACAGGAAGAGAAAACCTTGATTCCAAAGCAAGATAGCCTACTCAAGTGAGACAGGCAAGAGATCACAGAGTGGAATGCAATCTGAAAAAATCTTACAGCATTTTTTCTTTAAAACCTTTTGGCTGAATTTTCTTAGGAAGAGATTATTTAGATGGGAAACTGACAGGAAAGGAGAGGAAGAGGAAGAATGGCCCTGAGTTAAAAGAGCAGGGAGACAAAATAATCCTGTTAGATACTGGAGGTATATATTATGAAATGGTGAAATCAAGAACTAGAAGACACTAGAGCAGTTACACACCAGAATGGCTATGGATGAAGATGTTTTCTCCTAATACAGTGACCTTTACAGGCTGTCTGTCATTTTGCAAAAGAGTGAGAAATGGTTATTAATTGGCTTACAACCTTTTCTGTAGTAGAATCTTCACTGGGTAGAATATAATTATAAAAAGAGTAAGGAAAAAAAAAAAGACAGGGAAGTTTTACCAAAAGCATTTTCTTTAGTGCTGGTTTTGTGCTCAACTTTTTTCTGTCAATGGGCATAATTTTCTGTTTTCTCCGAAGGAGAGGTAAGGACATGAAAGTGTTGCCTTCTTCCAAAGATACAGTTCATGGCATCTTCATTGCATTTTTACTCCAGCAGAGGTCAATCCTGTGCAAAGGTGACCCAATGTGGGTTTGCAGGTGTAGTCAAGTTCACCAGATATGAGAACAGAGAATCCAGGTGTGTTGCTGGCTTACATTCATTTCCGTGTTCCACTGTACCTTTTCTTAATGCTTTGCCCCTGCCTGTGAAGAGCTGACACTGAAGCATGAAAGATTTACATTTGTTTTAGTCGCCTGCCTGATGGGAGCCCAGGGGCTGAAGCAGGAGAAGATTCAAAGCCAGCCATTCCCAGTACTTGACAAGCTGTAAAGCAAGAACATTTTGAATGTGATCCGTTGCCTATTTTGGGAAAGTTATAAAATTTTGAGAGGTAGGCCAGTTATTTTTAAGTCTCTCTGGACATGCTTTTAACGCAGGATTTGTTCTGAATGCTGTCAAGGTCGGACGTTTTCTTCGTGAAGAAGTTTCCCTCCTTTGGGGAAATGTCTGGAAGATCTAATTAGCTGTGTGCCTTGGTCCTCTTTCATTTCCTCACAGCCTGCTAAACCTATCACTAGACCTTTCAGCTTCAAGATGGATTTCATTAGTTCTTGTCTGTCTTCCCCTGACTTCATCCATTTTATGTACAGACTTTCTTTAGACTGTTTGAGGAGATTTTGCAGAAGAGCTGTGCAGGGACAGTGTACCTCTACTAAAATGCAAGGAGTCTGATGTTTGGAAAAGGAAATATTAGAATTGAGAAGCTGAAAATACTGACAACATGGTTATTTTCCTTGTGTCTGACTCTGCTGCTGCTTCGAATTTCTTTTTAAGTTGCACACATTTTACTTTCATTTAGCAAGGTTGCAAATATGAAATAAAATAGAAAAATGCTATGTACAGTGAGATCCTGATGAATGAGTCTGCCCTCCTGCATCTCAGTTCTGCAGATAAAGAAGCAGCCCATGGAAATCATGAGCTCTTCCTGCTGCTTTTGGAAGCAGTAGGGATTGCTGTGTGCTCAGTATCAATCAGTATTGGATTCCAAGTTTTATTTTGCCAAAGCTTAGGAATCAAAATAGCTGGCATCTGTAATGAACAGGAGGACGTGAATTGTGTAGACAAATAAACTAGCAATTACTGGTGCACGTTTATCTTCACCTCTGTAATTGATAAACCTCAAATGTTTCATATGGAAGTCCTGTGTATAAATTAGGGTTTGAATTAGGGTCTTCAGTCTCTGTGGATGTGAGGTGTAGTAGCTTTCATATCTCCTGTTGTACATTACAGCAGCAGCTCCCTTTATATCATGCTACCAATGCTTTGTGAGTTTTGGGGTATGAAGAGAACAGACTATTAGGATGTGACATGCATTCAGTTTAAAGGAGTACATAGTGTTTTCCTGCCTAATTCTGACAGAATTAAAGATAGTGCATTTTCAGAAGTTGTTCTCTGAGTACTCTTCTCTGCATATATCATTGCTGTTTCCTAGAAGAATGGTGTTGATAATTCAATCTTTGTCATGACACTGTTAAAAAAAGTAATTCTGATGCATTTTTCTGTTGCCTTTTAATGAGAAACTGTGTGTTCAGCATTTGTTCTGATTTCAGCTATGCCCAGCATTAACAGGATATCACTATCCCTGTCTTCTGTAAAGCTCTGGCACATACCTTTGTGTTAATGCTGTTGGCTGCATCTCTGTATGTCTCTTAAAAGCATATGGTTTATTGGACAAGTGAAGTTAGACCTTAAATTCAGTTCAGTTGTATTTCTGCCTGCCTATGGCATATTAATTTTTTCATCACATCAAATCAGTTCCAGAACTGGGGACAATACTGCAAATAACATTGGAAACATCTGTACTAGTGCTGAGGGAAGGCAAATGAGCTAGAGAGCCTGCCTTTGAATGAAATCAGTGACTGATGGGGATGCTTGAGGCAGGTCAAGGCAAGGATAGAGACTTTGGTGGTTCGTGGACAGTCTTGCTGCCCCACTAGTAATCCCGAATTCATTTAGATGTGAGAGTAAATGTGTGATTGTGGTGAGATGACCTGCATAGATGCCAGATAGCTACTCCCCTCCTCAACTGGACAGAGAGAGAATATATAACAAAAGGCTTGTGGGTTGAGATAAGGACAGGGAGAGATCACTCACCAGTTACTATCACAGGCAAAACAGACTTGTCATAAGGAAATCAGTTTAATTTATTACCAATCAGACTAGGGTAATGAGAAAATAAAACTAAGTTGTAAAAGCATTTTCCCCCCAGCCCTCCCTTCTACCTGGGCTCAGTTTTACTCTTGATTTATCTACCTCCTGCCCCCAGTGGTGCAGAGGGACAGGGAATGGGTCCCTCACAGGGTCACAGGTGCTACCAGCAAACCTGCTCCAGCCTGGGCTCCTCTCTCTGTAGGGTCACAGGTCCTGCCAGAAGCTCCAGCACAAGCTTCCCACAGGATCAGAGCCTTCTTTTGTCTCCCACCAGCCCCAGTGTGGAGTCCTCCATGGGCTAAAGGTAGATCTCTGCTCCCCCATGGACTTCATGGGCTGCAGGGGTACAGCTGCCTCACCGTGGTCTTCAGCATGGGCTGCAAGGGAATCTCTGCTTCAGCGTCTGGAGCATCTTCTGCTTCTCCTGCCTCCCTGACCTTGGTGTCTTACAGGGATGTTGCTCTCACATGTTCTTACTCCTGTCTTTGACTGCTCTTGTGCAGCACCTTTTTCCCCCTTTCTTAAATATGTTATCACAGAGGTATCACCACCCTCCCTGGTGGGCTTGGCCTTGGCCAGCTGTTGGTCCATCCTGGAGGTGGCTGGCATTGGCTCTCTCGGACATGGGGGAAGCTTTTGGCAGCTTCTCACAGAAGCCACCCCTGTAACCCCAATTCTACCAAAACCTGGCCACTCAACTCAAACCCAATACAGTGTACCAAATACAGAGTACATGTGAGATACACAGATTTGTTAGATGGGAAAGAGCAGGGGAGCATAATATGCTTGGGTGGCCAGTGAGGTTTGGTCCTGATGTAAGTGGCCAGACCAAGCTGGTTCGGTCTTTTTTTCCACAGATTGTTTTTTTCACCAAACAAAACAATCCAATTCATCTAGATTAAAAAACTCTGTAGGAACATCTTGATTACAGTGAAGTTTTTCTTAGAAAATGTCCAGGTGGCCCACCTGCTTCATTTCCTGCCATCTCATCAGTCAAGGGCTTCTGGGGTCTGTTTGCTGAGCCTGAGCTCAGGTGCAATGAAATGTGAAACCTACTAGTGCTTAAAAATGCAGTTTCTAGTTGTGTGTAGTCTTTATAATCCTTGCCCTACTTGGATATCTCCTATATTATTTGGAGGGGGGGCAGGGGTTAACCTTTGAAATTTTGACCTAAATGAAGGGCAGGCCTAATAATGTTTTATGGAATGCTACTTCTCGGGTTTCTTGGCTGAGGAAACATGAGTCTGGGGGCTTCCCCTGCAATGAACTTTTATAAGGAAGACATGATCTAGCCTTTTGATGAAATCTATGGTGAAATAGTTTTATAATAATGTTGAGGACTGGAGAAAGAGCACAGAAAAGAAGCAGAAGTTGCAGGGAAAATCGATCAAAGTAGTGTGAGAGGTGGGACAGTTTGCAAGCATGAAAAACAGCTGCCCAAGACCAGCACAAAGCATTTGCAAACCCATTTGTGAGCACAAAACCTGTCAGAGTTTCCAGAGCTTGTTATAATCATAGGAACTGGCCCTAAGTACAGATAAACCAGGCCTACCCTGGCTGCTGGCAGGAGACTTTCTAGTGATGTTGTCTATTTGGGAGTGGATCTGTGCTTTAGCTGTTTTATTCAGGTGTGAGCTATTACTGCTTAAACCAAAGCTTGTATAAAGTTGTCAGGGTTTAAAAGTCCAAGAAAAACTCCAGAGTTTTTTTCTGAATGTCTGTTTGTGACAAACTTTGAAACCTGGTATTTTGGCGGGGATCCTCTTTTGCTTTTCCTTAAACACACTATAAGATATTATGGCACAAAAAGCTGGATGGCCTTGTCATGTAATAATCACCTCTTCTCCCATCTGCACTGTGAGTTTTTCATCCATAAGCATTGAGGGTGCATTTCACCTGCCTGGCTGTGGTTTTGTTCAGTGTGTATGGCTCTACCTCAGGCTCTTCATCACCTGTGGGACCCAGTGTTGTCATGAAGGGGATGCTCAGAGATCTACTGTAGGAGGGCAAGGGCTCAACTTTCAGGTCCCAGCAATAGTAGTGAGTAAGCAGAGCTGCTCCATGCAGCTGAAAGCCCCTGGAAGTTGCTCCATGGGCTTCATTAATCCTGCCACCACGAAGTCAGAGGTGCTTGAGAGAGGTGGTAAAAGCCAAGCCTGCCTTCATCCTATCCTGTTTGTCACAGCTGGCAGTGCATAAAATGGGGCCGAGGCTCAGAGGGGATGCTCTGACACTTCTGCATTCTGGGTGCTGGGTGGGGAATGGGGTCCCAGCCCTCCATAGAGTTCTCCCTACTGCCAGTTCTCCCACAGTTCCTTACATTTGGACAAAATGTCTCTGACTAGGTTTTACTAGTGGAGGAGAACTGCTGCTCTCTTGCTCCATGTGTGCTGGTTATTGCAGGTGTTTATAAATAAAGTTGCTCTCAAGGGTGAATCTTGGCTCAAGGGGGCTCTAGAACTTGAACGGTTGGTAGTCACCCTCCTCCAACTGCCAGGATATCTGAAATACTTTGTATGTCTCTAGAAGATATATTGATTATATCTATCTATCCATCTGCCACTATTTATCTTGGTAATTTCCTAATCATTTTCCATTTTGCTGCTGAATTATTCCATTTCTCAATGGAAGCTTTAGAGTAGGAAGGGAGTAGGGAAGACTGCGGAGGGACTGTACATTGAAGGAGATGCTCTGAGTTTCCTTTTAGACCTTTCAGATGCAAACGGACCCACATCATCCTGCTTTTGCCCCTGTTGGACTTCACCCACAGGTCACAAAATTAGGATGGCATGGTGATTTTGGGTCAAATGAAGGAGATAGAGGTAGAGTAAGGGGAAGATACATGTACTGAGGGTGAGTGTCAGGAGTAGGATCTATTCCTGCTGCCTTGTTCTCAGGCCAGCCATTATCCTGGTCTTCTGTCTTCCTATGTTCCTCCTGCTTTTAAAGAAAAATCCAGAGACCAGTACATTAATTTTTTTCTTGACTGTGTGATGAAACAGAGAGATAGGGATAAAAACTATGTCTTAAAAATAAGGAAAGGAGGTCTGCCTTGGGATGTACGTAGGCAGTGGTCATATCACTGCCTGTGTCTACTAAATAAAGGTCATGAAAACATTTGTAGGGAAGTCCTCTGGTTTTTCCTCTTCATGAGCAAGATTCCAGCTGGTGCTGCTGGTGCATCTGCAGAGTGTCTTTGTGGAAACATCACATCCCCTCTGCACAGTGCCAAGTTTGCACTTGGGGGTTTAGACCTCCCAACAAAATGAGGGATTTCCTTAAATCCCTGTAAATCAGAGCTCTATTAAGAACCAGAAGGGAAATAAACCACTGAGAGGCTTTCCTCCTTTTTTCCAAAGTCTGTGTGTGCCATAAATTGAATAGGCTCCCCCTGAGACAGGGGGAAACCAAACTCTTAAAGCACACAGTAAAGGGTTAGTAATTGTTTCAAACAGCCAACTAAAAAAGCTTTTTATTACAAGACTTGAGTTCTCTTTCATATGTGAAGCTGCTTGTTCATTTTGGCAGTGAAGGCTGCTTTTACGCCTCCCCGGGGACAGTGGTAAAACTTTCAGCAGCTCAGGCACAGAAACCAGCTCTTTGTGGAACTGAAGGCGAGAAACCAAAAGTTGTTCAGCAGATTTCCCAGTCCCCCGCAGCTTGCTTTCAGATTTTGCTGA
Source organism: Neodrepanis coruscans (assembly GCA_013400695.1). Classification (NCBI taxonomy): domain Eukaryota; kingdom Metazoa; phylum Chordata; class Aves; order Passeriformes; family Philepittidae; genus Neodrepanis; species Neodrepanis coruscans. The sequence continues at coordinate 51,349 of VYZS01069865.1, read as the reverse complement.
TTAATCTGCACCGTCTGAAAAAGCTTTTGTTAGAGAGAAGAAGGAGAGAGGTGACAACAGAGTTGTGAATGGATGAGACCAGACTAGGGCATTTGATGTCTGTGGGTAGGTAGACTACTAAGTGATTTGTTTAATATATATTCATTTTTTTAACTCTTTTTTTTTTTTTTTGATACTCAGTGATTTCTTTTTTGTTCATTGGTAGGGTGCAAGAGCAAAGAATCATCACTTTTCACGCAGTTGCACTGAAAGATGGGCAAACATTGGATTTATTCCTATCACCACCATGGGTAGGAGAGCAGAAGGCTCTGCTAGTCCTGTCCCAAAGGTGCAACAGAAATGCCAATTTTGTCTGTCTGGGCTTCTCTCCTCCTGTTTATTCTCTCTTTACTCCCTCTTTTTTGGATCTCTCCTTTTCCCTGCATCTCTCCCACTGTATCTTTCTTCAGAGCATCTGTTTTGTATCATCCCTCCTCCTGGTGTTTTCCTTAGGTGGCTCTGATTACTCAGCAGCTTTGCTGAACACAGCTCCCTCTCCAGAGAGGTACAAGTGCTGCATCAGAGCAGCACCTACTGCCACTGCTGCAGACACAGGTCGAGCAGAGGACAGGCTCCTTTGCCTGATAGTGCCAAGAGGCAGGACAGTGGGAAGGCAGTGGCAGGAGTGCACTCTGCATAGTCCTTTTCGAGCCAGCCTAGGTAAAAAGCCAAAAAGCTGATTTCTTTTTTTTCCTTCAAGTAGTTTTTTCCTGAATTAATGCACATCAACCTATATGAAATGTAGCTGAAAGATCTTACAGCGTAACTCAGCTGGGAGTTTTTAGGTGCAATATAACTGTGAACAAGGATCTCCTGCACAGAAAACTGCAGGGCAACCCTGGTGTAATAGTTGAATGTCAAGATTTCACAGCAGTATAAAGATGTTCACAACAGAAAACTTGGAAAGCGAGCAAAGGAATCCTGTCAGGATGTTTCTTCTACCCCTGACCCTCAGCAGTGGCGTGGAGGAGCCAGTAAGGGAAATTCAGGAAGCTTTTGCAAAGCTGGCACTCAGAACTGGCCCTTTGTGTCCCACCTTTGGTTGGGCTGTGGGAATGAGTTATGTGTGTACAATCTCAAAGCAGGTGTGTGAGCATCAGGTGGTGATGAGCAGATGGTGCAGCATCATCCCTGTTGTGGCCACTGCTCAATGTCAGGATAGGACACACCATGGACTTCCTCCATGTCCCTGCTGGTGCTGGGGGCTTGTGTGCCCCCAACTGCCCTGTGGCACTGCTTGCATGTCTTGAGCAAGAGTCTGTGTGTTTCCAGGTTCCGCACAGCCAGGGGCTCACTTGCTGTGTAGCCTGAGGAAGGCTCACTTGCCAGAATAATGCCTTACAAGGGATGCTCATGTTCCTGAAACTTTGGTGTTTAGAAGGGCAGGATGTCAGGCAGCAGGTTTTTGTGGTTCAGGCAGTTTTTATGGCAGAACTCAGGAGATGTGAGGTGGCAGCTGTTATTGTTGCCTTTTGGAAAGATTTATGGCGTTGGCCACCTCTCTCCATGTGCTGTAGGAGCAGAAAGCCTGTTCCTGCAGGTGGTTCACTGCATCCTCCCTTGGCAATTGTCAGCTTTGCAGTGATTAGTCTTAGATGTTTGTCCTTTGGTGTCAGTCTTAACATCTCCAGATGATGGAATTTAAATTTGTCTGTCCATTCCACTGGAATTAGTAAAAATCCTGGGGCTTCCTTCTGCCAGCAGAACTGCACCAACTAATCTCTTCGGGATCACTGTGTACAGAATTTGGATGCCTTCCCTGGTAGCTCCTGACATCTCTCTCCTCTTGCTTTGCAGATCACAGGTGTTATCCTTCTTGCAGTTGGCGTCTGGGGCAAGCTCACCCTTGGCACATACATCTCTCTCATTGCTGAGAACTCCACCAATGCCCCCTACGTGCTCATCGGAACGGGTACCACAATCATTGTCTTCGGGCTTTTTGGCTGCTTTGCCACTTGTCGTGGAAGCCCATGGATGCTGAAACTGGTGAGCATACCAAGTGCCTTAAGAAGAGGACAGGTTTTGTTGGTGACTTGGGATTCCACCCACCCTTGGCCAAGCTTCTCCAGACGTTGATGTAGTTTTTTTAGGCACATAAGTTACTTTTTATTGATCTTAATGTTCAATATGTGTGCCTTTTGGACAAAGGGAGGAAAAAATCTTTTCCAAAACCAGTTGTTGATTTAGTATTACTGAAATTTGCTGCCATATGGTGTATAGGCCCAAGTGTTGTTTGGAGCAGGGTGGACTGCTGCTGCTGAATTGCTCTGTGAGTTGTCCTACAATCATTCTGTTTTTCTGTGAGCCAGATAGATAAGTATATTTCCAATCTTAAAAATGTCCAAAGCATCATAAATGTGAAATTCTTTTGACCTGTATTTTAGGGAGTCAGTTTAATACCCTGCTGTGAAATTATGGAAAAAATAGTTTGTATCTCATAAAGGCACAGCAGCCTTTCTTTTTCTCCTAACATTCCCTAGGATAGAACAAGTCAACCCCAGAAAACAAAGCACTGTATAGTATGTTTGGCCTCATCTCAAAAGCAGCAGGGCCTCGAGGTGCACAGAGCAGAGGTACAGCAGTTGTCCCCCCGTCCACTTTAACCTCTCTCTCCCTGTTTCTCTGTTTTCCAGCCTACCTTACCACTCAAAATAACCACAGGTTAAACAAACCTATATGATAAACTGTGTTGCTGTGAAATTTTGGGAGAAAAATCCTACATGTGTAATGGCTTGAAAGACTGTAATTAGCACTTGTGAAGTACTGAACTAGAGAAGAAGGCCTTGACAATGTCCCTCTTGCTACAGGGTTTTGGGGCTGATTTTCCAAGAAGTTGGCATGGTTCTCAGTTTAAACTGTATTTAAAAAAAAAAAAAGGACGACTTAAAGACAGTCCATTTCCTCAGGTGATGGCAGGGGAGGAGTAGGAGAGAGGTAGCAGTTGCAGATCCATCAGCAGGGATATGCTGGTGGCCAGTTGGCAAGTACCTAATGGTGCTGTAGTTGCACTGTTGCTGTCTCTTGCTGGTGATGTGCTGTCAGGGCACGTTTAGAGTCTTGTCAGAGTTACTGCAGCCCAGATGGGAAAGAGATACAGAATGATGACATAAATCCGTAGGAAATCAGGTTCTGCTAGTTACTCTGTAAGTCATGTTTACTTATCTTAAGGGTATGGCACTAACAGCAGCATGTGCTCTTCGAAGCACATGGGTTTATTTTCATTGTACATGTAAGAAATATTTCTAAACTTTTTTTCTCTCCTGAACAGACAGTGATTGACAGCTGCATTAATCGGAGAAAATTTTTTTTTCTAGTTCTGCCTTCACTGCTGGCTTCCCTTCCCCAATAACCTTTCATTAAAAGTAAATTTACCTCTCTCCACTAAATCCTGCTAGAACTGAATTTAATTTAAAATGTTTCCTTTTGTAATTAACTATTATTTAGCATGTAGAATACAAAAATGTAGTTTTCCCTTTAGAAGACTAAAGCTCAGCTTTAAATTTTACCATCACTTTGTATGTTTTACCTTTTTTATTTCTGCTTAAATAAATTTTTAATAGTTGGTGAGTGTCTACACTGAAACCACTGTTTTCAAGATTTATTTAGCTCCCAATTCCAATGCTGCTCCTATAGCCAAACATCAACCTTGGTTCAAAAAAATATTTGAAGCAAATGTCTAGTATTACCATGAGAATATTTCCAGAGAAGTCAGTATTTCCGTTCATTCATTGGAAAAACTTCAGGAATCAAGCAGCAAATTGCAGTGTTACAGTGAGGTAGATAAACACAAACCAAAACACCTGGGGAAGCTTATTTACTTTAGCAGAGTCCCATGAATGTGAAGGTTCTGTTTGCATTCCTTATTGCAAGAACAAAACCTGTGTGACTTGGATTCATCTCTGGCATGTGAGTGTGTTTTAATTTATATGAGAATGCTAAGAAATGTGCAGAAATGTCAAAAAAGCCAATAATTAGACATATAATTATATATCAGTTTTGAATTGTATAAACACATATATTGTATTCAGTTAACAACTTAGGTATTCTCTCTGAAAGACCTTTGGTTTCTTAACATCTTTGAAGGGTGCGTAGAGTGGAAAGTTAAATTTTATGTGCTAAAACAAAAGCCTGTTATGTTCTGACTTCTCTTGCCTCCTGCCTTTTCAGTATGCCATGTTCTTGTCCCTGGTGTTCCTGGCTGAGCTAGTGGCTGGCATTTCAGGGTTTGTGTTTCGCCATGAGGTAGGTGGAAATGTGCTGAGTTTGCATATGGCAGTGCCTCCCTGGGCAGGAGCTGCTGAGTCCTCTGGAGCGTGGAGAATGTTTAGGTTGCTGAGCTTGGCAGCTCCATGCACATCTCCAGGGATGTGGCTGATGTGCAACAATAACATGTACAGCTCTTAAAAACTGATGCGATTCCAAATGAAGGGATTTAACCAAAGCTCTTGCCCTCAGCTGCCTGATGATTTACTCTGGAGCTATCAGGTTTTGTGTGTCCATCATGTAAGATCTTCTTTACTCTTACATATGCTGAGGGCTGCAAAATAGATTAAATACTTTTCTTAAACACAGCTTCTTCAATAAGGCAAGTGCTGGTTTATATAAGGCAGAGAGCATTTCTGCATCAGACCAGACTTGATGTTTTGTAAATACTTTTTGGTTTTTTTTTTTGGGGGGGGAGATGGTTGGAAGGCAGGGAGGGAGTGGGATGGGATTTTGTTTCTATCCTGAGAATAAGGAGAGATTAGAAGTAGAGTGAGGTTATAAACTGGGACAGGAAGAAGATTTAAAAAAGCATGATGGTCTAGATTTGTAGTAGCACTTCTCCTTTATCCACTGTAATCAGGTCTATGTCTGGCTTTAAGCCCATGGACCTATATGCCACTAGTGCTGAACCAGAACAACCTCAGAGACCCTCCTTGTCTCTTCTATTTTTATTAACTGGTTTTCTAGTCTCCCCTTTTGACATGAGATTTCCATTGCTATAGGCTTTTCTGATGTCTACCCTTGCAAGAGGTGGATCATTTTTAATTTGATCCTGAAATGCCTGTCCCTCTGCTGAGGATTGCCTTTTCATCTGGCCTAACCTGCAGCAGCCTGTGTCAGACTGCTGCTCCCTTTTGGGGAGGCAGTCTCTTGTGAAGGTCACAGCCATATGGGTTGCCTGAATCATCTTCTTCCCAGTCAAAAGTGCATTCCTAGTGATATGCCTTACCTTCTCCAGCTGAGGGACCTCTTGTTCCTCGCTCAAGTGCTTTTGGTGCTGTGGATGAGGGCTTTCACCTTGTCAAGGGTTTCATGTCTTCCTTTGATGCCACTGGCTTCTGTCCCCAGGGCATTTCCATAAGCTTTGGCTCCCAACAGGCATCCATGAGCAGAGAGAAGCACACAGTCTCCTTCAGACTTAGTGCTGGAACGAAGTGTTTGGGGAAAAAGCATCAAAGGATATCTTTCTGATAGGTTAAGTCATTTTATAGGCCAGGGGAGGGATTGAGTGCATCACTTTGCTGGGGTAGTTTTGTTTCTGTGTCTGATAGACCCCACTGTAAAATCTCCTGCCAGTTGAAAAGAGAGCTCCGCCAGCTCTGAAAACACCTAAAAACAAGTGGGAAGGGATAATTTGTGTGTCTTGTTAGGTTTGGAAATTAATTTGCTTCGTGCAAAAACTACTTCAGATGTTATGCTTTCTGTTGCTCACATGGGCTGGTTTTTTCTTTGCCCTCATAGATCAAGGATACTTTCCTTAGGACATACACTGAAGCAATCCAGAATTACAACAAGAATGATGAGCGGAGCCATGCAGTGGATAACGTACAGGAAAGTGTAAGTCTAAAACTGAATACTAAAAATTAGTAAATAAAGAGACAAAGCAAATCTTCAGATTTGATCACAGAACATTGCTTGTGGATGGCTCAATCTGAAAGCTGTATTTTGCAAGCAAAAGTAGAGGCTGGCAAAACTGATCTAAAGAAAAAGTATTTCGGATTATATGCTTGTATGAGATACCTAAGTTTTAGTGAAAAGTCTGTCTGAGAAAGGCAGGGCCTGTCCCACTTACTTGTTGTTGGACCCAGATCTTGAATTAGGTTTAGGAGCCTGTTTTATCCTGAAAGAACACACCCTGTTCTTAAGGGAATCTGTCAATAAGATTATGAAATGTAAATTGGAGCTGGATGAGAGAGGATTTTATAATTTAGCATCCTGTATCAGTGATAAACTGCAGTAGTTCTCTTCACAAGTATAATGAGAGACTGGCAAAGGAGACACCTAGAGATTATAGGAGAGAAGCTGAGTATATTTTCCCCAGAGCAAAAGGGAGTAGGCAAATGTGCTGCTGAGGCTGGAAGTGGAAGCTGTTCTGTAGGGATGGAATAGGTGGTGGAAGAGCCTTTCTGAACTGTGGGGTGTGGTAGGAGGGTAATGGGGGGGGTTTCCTTGCCTTCCATCATGGCACAGAATATGAGCAAATGCCACAGCATAGCCAAAGCAGTTGGAGATGCCACCCACAAGGGACCAAGCCCACCAACTACAACACAGAGTGATAAAATTTACATTTAAATTATTACTGGAAACTATATCATAGAATGGTTATCCCTTCAGCTCATAGTAATCACTATGAGCCAGTTTGCTTTCCATATGATCGTAACTTGCTGAATGACTGAAATGTCAATGTAATTGTGTTCAGGACTTCTAGATCCTTAGAAATTACAACTGTTATATTGGACCTCTCAGCCTCTAACCTGGCTCCTTCTGGTTATCAAATTACTGTATTGCTCTAAACTGAGTGTATTCTGCTGTGAAGTTGCCTGTTTGCCTAATGTTAACCTGCAATTTAAACTTCTGATTCCTTGGAGTTGGCCAAAATAAATAGTTCTTAGCAATTGTTCAGTGTTTCTGTTGTAACAAAATGTTCATTTCATTCATAGCTCTGTTTTTACAAGAACTGCATTTATAAGCCCTTTCCATGCAGAGCATTTAGCACATGCTCCATATTTTGAGTGACTGTCTTCTGGCTTAGCATCTAAAGCAGAGCATCCTTCCCAACTTAGGGTTTTTCAGCTGACTTCGTAGATACACTCTATGAACATATGGTCTCTTTCTATTCATGGCTCAGTGAATTGTCCTAGAAATTATTTTGGTAAGTTAGAGAGGCTTCACCTCACCAATTTGTACTAGTTTGACCCTCCATGTGTTACGTGTAATTCTGTGTAATGCCTTGGAGTTTTGAATTCCCAGGATCACATTTAATCAAATAAATAAGTAAAGGAAACAAATAAACAAAACAAAACAAAATCCCAGTCAAGCAAAAAAACCCCAATAACAGACCTTCAACTGAAAAAGATGGCTTTGTGGGTGCACCTTTGTTGAATGTTCCTAATAATAGCTCTGCTCAAAGAATACCTTTTTTCAGTTGGACATCTGCTCCCATATTCTGTAAAACATATTCCTGATACATTCATAATTAATGGGGCAGTATCTACTTTTCAAAACTAGAGACAATCCTGTCTTTATTTTGACTACGAGCTGATTAAGTGGGCAGTGATGACTCTGATTCTGTACTAGTTTTAATTCAGTATCGTTTGTTTGTGTGTTTTAAATCTGCCTCTTATTCCTCCTAGCTGAGCTGCTGTGGCATTCAGAGCTACACCAACTGGAGCACCAGCCCTTACTTCTTCAAGCACGGCATCCCTACAAGCTGTTGCATGAACTCTAGTGACTGTAATACTCAGGATCTGCGCAACATGACCGTGGCTGCCACTAAAGTAAACCAGAAGGTACCAGTAATGTGCCAGAGGCAGTTGTTGTGACACCATCCAGTACACCAGTGGAGAGTGTGGCTGCTTACAATTGTATTTAATTCCAAATGGTTGGTCTATAATGTGCATATAGGGCTGGGCTGATGTTAAAGATGTGCTTTGTCCCTCATTGGTTTTCATATTCTTTAAGCTGGACTTTCTCAAATGCCCAGGTGCAGCATTTCAGATGGAGCAGGGAGGGGGGGAGGGTTTCTCTTGCCTCAAGCAGAAGTTGAAGTACAGGTGCTGCACACAGGCAATGCTGGCAGGGCACAGGATGCTCAATTGCCCACAATGGTTAGGTCAGTCAGCACCTCTCTGCTTCTCTGCTCACTCCTGCTGAATGCTGGAAGGTTTTGTGGAGGATAAAAA